>JAAAKL020011611.1:0-13544 GCA_010016065.2 Carybdea cf. marsupialis auct. non (Linnaeus, 1758) | reverse complement strand
TCTCAATATTCTTCACTATGTCAATGATTTTCTGTAGCAGCTCCTCTGATTCTGCCGGGAGTGCGGTATCATCATAATATCGAAGGTTGCTGACGTTTATTCCACGATTGTGGTGCATGTGAGGTCTCCCACCTTTCTAAACATTTGCTCTGCATAGAACATAAACAAAGTAGGTGATAGTACACAATCCTGGCTCATGCCCATTTGATACTGACGTCGCTACTGTGGTCCTTCTCTTCTAAACCAAGTACACTTGAAGAAGAAGATAATATAGCGTTTTGGGATATGCGTATTTAAGGCATTAAATCTTTTCATGCTTTACTCTATCGAATGCCTTCTATTAATCAATGAAGGAGATAATTACTAGTTGATCCATGTTCACTTATCACTCGCAGTTTCTTCTTAAATTAAATCTTCCTTCTAGAATTTCTTTTCCCCTTGCAAATCCACTTTGCGTTTCACTGATTTCACTCTCTAGTTGGTGCCTGTTTCTACTAAAGAGGTCTCTTTTTCAATATTAGTTGTTGACTGCTCAGTGTACTCCATCCATCGAATTTTGCCACTTTAATTTTCTTCGGTATTCTAAAAATAATAGCCTCATTTAGCTCTCCCATAATAGACCGTGGTTGGAGCTGGCAGTACAGAACTTGGTTTTATAGGGCTGTAAGAACCTGTGTTTTTACACTGTAGAGGACTTTGGCCTTGCTTTCTTTCATTTACTATATTGCCCGTACTGACTCTATCCGCTATAATGTAGTTACCATTCGCTTTTTTGAAGGTGTACTTCGCATCTCGGCCATCATAATGATAAAGTTCGAAGATGTACCCTTCCCATCGTCTTCGTCAAATAGAATGTTGTCATGTTTAACTCGAACACAATCGGTTGGGAAATTTTCTTTTTATTTGTTCCAGTTACCTCCTTCATTTTGTCATGAATATCGTTGTATCAATCTAAGGACCCTAATTCGTCCATTTCTGCACACTTGGATTGTTCATTTACTTCTTTGCATTTGACGTTGATAAATCTGTCGAGACTTAAGGCTATTTTTAGCATTTCTCCATTCATACCTAAGTCCTAACACTTCATTATCCATGATATAGAATTTTACAAGTAAACTGCCTCCTAACTTTGTCCGCAGCAAATCGCGGAAATGGCAGCTACCAAACGTTCTTGCAGAAACAAAACTGCATCATGGAACCCCTTGTACCCTAGCCCTTAGCAGCAACTGGCCTATGGCAACGCAGGGCACACCACCTAGTTATGCATATAGCTACAAGAAATATGAGCGTACAACAGCACGTTCGGAACTATCCTTAATAACCCAAAACCTATCTCATATTCAGCTCAAACTTGCTGACGACCAGGATCTCGTGCTTTTCACATTTCGTGCTTCTCAAGTTTGAACCACAGCGATGTTTCGTTAGGATGTTTATATCTGCCAAATGTAAGTCTCATATGCCCTCTAAGCTTGTTTGTATTGGGGAAAACAATGATAGGCAGTCCATATTTTACCATTCAATGCTCAAGATGTCTTCATCAAATCAACAGCTGCAAATAACATCTTTACATAAGACACATCCCACTCTTACATCAACTTAATCCTATTTGAATTATTATAATACAATTATACAGCATGTCAAGACCTTCAGTGATAACGAGTCAGTTCATGTACGTGCACAGCAGTATGACCTTACCCAAGAGCGGCGACTCGCTTAGGCGTTCTGCAAGGGCATTTACTCTGCAACTAAACTAACGCAAAAACAAGCTGAGGGCGTTATTTTCCCACTACTATTGACCAACTTGTCTTGTGAAATCTCTTTACAAATAAATCATCAAGGAAGAATTTGAATGATAATTGTATAATTGATACTGACATGTGGGAATTCGGCTTGTTAAAATAAACGTAGCAAGGAGAGCTGTTTTAAAATGTGGAGTAACTTCAAAGACGAAAAAGTAGAAGCAGGTGATGACCATGATGATGGTGATGATGATTATATGGGGAAAATGGGGGGCAAGGAAAAGGGGCGGTAGAAGTAGGAGCAGAAGCGGCGATGGAAGAAGGAAGCGGCGAAAATGGGATGAGGGGGAGAAATGGAATGAGGAGGAGTAGAAGAAGGTGAAACGGGAAAAGAAGAAGTTGGAACTGGAACACAAGAACGTGGAACTAGAAGAGAAGAAGGTAGAGCTGGACGAGAAGAAGGTAGAGCTGGACGAGAAGAAGGTAGAGCTGGACGAGAAGAAGGTAGAGCTGGACGAGAAGAAGGTAAAGGAGGTGGGGAAGGACCGAGAGAACAAGGAAATGTAAATGGGGGATGAAAAGGAGGGGGTGAAGAAGGTGTAGGGCAATAAAAGAGGGGTGAGGAGGAGAATAGACAGGAGCATAGAGAGGAGGAGTATAGAGAGAAGGAAAAAGACGTAGCACATGGAGAGAAAGCCAATCAGTCATGAAAAGACTACTGTAAATACAAGTAAATGAAGATACGTCACTCTGAACTGTGGAAATAATGCAAGTGGATATAATTGCTTACCTTCTTTGCTTGTAATTTAGTTTGATATTGAATATGCATCCAGTTCCCGTCGTTGGGAATCTACAAAGTGAAAAGTAAAAAAGAGAGTAAGAATTGGGGAGGATTTGGAACGAAAGGTCTGGATGTTCTATCACTAACTCAAGAAACAACGAGTGCACTGGATAGTGAGTTTTATCTAGTTGCATAACTCATAGATCTATTAAATGTCAAGTCAGATGGTTACTGCAGCAATAACATTACCTTGACACCTCCACCTATGTAACCTCACTACTCTTTTGTTCCAGCACAATTTACTAACAAACTTACAAACTTTAGATATTGTTAGTCCTATCATGAGAATAGGATCTTGTGGCAAACGGGTGACTTTCAAAATTGTGACGACGTAACTTTGATTTTACAGCCCAACTAATGGAAAGAAAGCAATAATTTTAGGCACAAACCATTCAAATATGCTCGTAGGGTAGAAATCGGGAACCAATGTTCCAACAAACAGAATCTTACAGCGGAGACTAACCTCATGTTGAATAATTGTTCCATACTGCGAAAATTGTTGCAAAATGTAGGACGCAGCTACTGGTGGAAACCTGCAAAACGTAAATTGGTAGAAGAAGATTAAAGGAATTAGAGGGAGAGGTGGTGCAGTGTTCTATGCAATAACAAACCAAGTGTGGTAGAAGACTTATCAAGATCAATGCAACAACAAAAATTGACTTTCTCAAATCATATTAAGAAAGGTCATTGTGACTGTCATTTCCCTATTTTCAATGCGAGGATGCCATCATCACCATCATCACCATCACCATCATCATTACAGCCATCATATTTTTATACCATCATCACCACCATCGACACCATCATCATCGTCGCCATCATCCTTATCATCATTTGACATATTCTTTTCAGGTCTTTATAAAGATTTCTTGACTGGCTTTTGATGTCATTATGTAATAAAGCTGTATTTCTGTTGAATGGATGCTAGATGTGGTGGGATAAGATACATGGCAATGAGATGCCTTGCGATCGCGTGTGGTGGTATGGGATGCGTTGCAATGAGGTGATATGCGTTGTAATGGGATGCGTTGTGATGCGGCGTGTGTGATGCGGTGTGTTGCGATGGGATGCGTCAAGATGTGATGTGTTGGGATGAGATGCGTTGCGGTGGGATGTGTTGTGATGGGTTGGAATGGGATCCGTCGGAATGAGATGTGCTTCGATACGTATTGGGCAGGACGAAATAAATGAATTGACGAAGATAAAATGCAAACCTTTCACAGTATATTGCTTACAACCAAAATTTTGCAATTTGACCACCGAGGAATAATTTAAAGACTTATTTTTACCCAGTGGGAGGGCAATCTATTCCTGGACTCTAAATACGAAAACAACTTCAGGTTAAAAGCTCACATGAAACACAAACATGTCATATGACTTTTGTTATAAGCATCAATCACCATCAAATACAAAATAGCCCCCTGTTGCTTCAGTTGTAGCAAAATACTATGAAGTACTATATTAGTGCATCTACCGCCACGTATTATCATTCACTTATTTAAGATCCATCCGTCAGCTATTTCATGCAATGCATGCATCACGATGAAAGAACGTAAACAGTAATTGACCTTGAATACTGGTTGGTATTGAATTTGTTCAGCAAAAGTGAAAAGAAAGAAATTAGAGAGGAAAAGTAGAAACGAACATCAGAATGTACCAGAAAGGAACAGTTTTGAAGTCACGAAACTATCTTTACCCGAAAACTGTAATCCAGGTGTCGTCCAGAACATCAGTAGTCTTAAGTGATTCACTAAAATTGAAACGATAAGGAAGCAAAATCGTTATCATATACAAGTAGTTCTCAATTACCTTTAAGTCAAATCATGTGGTATGAGGCCACTTAATGTAATCAAGATTACTTGTTCACACATTCCCCTTTCTTGTTAGTAAGGGGCCGAAGTTTAATGGGAGTACGTCCGAGTTGCAATAAACGAAGGATGTGGATTCAATGTGTCTTCCCTAACTTACGCAACAACACATCTTCCGATTGTTTTTCAAATCAGTACAAACTCTGAGTTTGTCGCAAATACGAACAAATCAAAACAAGAAAAACGTTCCAGCGCTACACGAGGTACTTGCAGCTTCAACTGGGAGGTACAGCAGCTTCATGGCTTACCCTTGTGTATAGAATGGATCCAGCTGTGCGGGTGATTGCGGGAACGCATCTGGTCTTGAAGTAAAGGCTGTTGAACAAGGTGATGTCTCCATGAAACTTGGTGCTAGTAACATAAAGAAGAAAGGGGTCTGTTTAGTCCTGCCTTGCCAACTTCACAGAGGCAACTGTCATTAGCAGCAAGTTAAAAGTTTTAAATAAGGCAATTCATGGAAGGCGTTTCAAGTAAACGAGAATAGCAGGAAGGGTGGGGAAAGGAAAGCTGGTTCACTAGCACACTACAGGATGACAAAGAGGCTACAGACAACGGAAGGTAGGGAAACGTGGAGAAGCATTTCGCTTGCATTCAGCAAGACAACCAAACGTAGATATCAGCTTCGGCAGTTAAAAAGAATAAGGACGACAACTAATGACAGATAAAACTGTGCAAAATGGCGAAAAATCATATGGCCAAAGCAGCGGCAAAGAATAAGAAGGGTTGAAAATAACAAGAGGGAAAGAAAGTAATGGGGCAGAGGTATTTAACCCTATGCAAACGGTCAACGAAACAAGATCAAATCAGGCGAGATACAGTAACAGCATCTACAAAGTGATTAGGACATATAGAGAGAGTCTTAGAAAGGAGGCCTAATGAGCAACCATGGAAAAAGAGTGGAAAGTAGCAACAAGAAAGAAAGCACGGCTCCAGATGTTCATAAGTATACAGCAGATCAACTATTCTCCTTGATTGGCCTACAGCCTTGTAGAAAACAATTAATAAAAAGAAAAAAGAGCAAATCATCATAAGGCTTGAAATAAAACTGGCGTGAAAATAGGGTCACTTCGCTAATCCAATTATTCGTGAGACAAAAGGGGGAAACAGTTACATACATATTGGCAGTAATATTAATGTATCAAGTAGAATTACCTGGTGTATCTGCCACGGTAGATACCTGTTTAAAAGGCGACTGGGGCTATAAGAAAACACATAAAGAATGACAAAGTTATGTTTAAGATATCAAAAAGGTTACTAACACCTCTTGCTAGATTATGGCCACTGAGAGTGTTATGGAGTAAACGAAAAAGATTTGAACCGAATGCAAACTTTTAAAGGAGACAGTATTACATGTCACGGCGCACACTAAAAGAAGTTAAATTGCAATGTATCTATGCTATAACAAATGATAAAGATTGATCTTTATAATTAAACAAATGCATTTGACATGTGCACTTTTTTGTCACCATAATTCTGAGTGCCCCCCCCCCCCTTCTCCTAGAAATTCCCCTTATCTTTCGGCCTGGTTTTTGTTCTTCTTGAAATACAATTTCAGAGTCGATAGACATATCCGCGATTTTATGTGTCCTGCTTTCATATTGCGTCCATAGCTTTATTCCGGTTAAGCATTTTTTAGAAGTTCCTAGAATATCCTCACTTGGCGGCGATCGAGCCGAGGATCTCCCACACCGAAAAAGGCATAAGTCTAAATAGTGCAATAGTTAAATTGACAATCCGGGAGTCGATCCCGAATTCTCACCCCCAGTAGGAGCCTAATTTTTCTCGTTACGCTATCAGGTTTATTTGTGCAATTTTCGGTATATGTGTACTTAAAGGTGAATCGACTTTAAGTCAAAACATGCTCAGTAATGATATATAAAGCGTGCCTAGTAGTAGGTCCTTACCCCCTTCACCCCAGTCCTCGGGATATCAAAATAATATACTCTGGATTGAGCTAAATAAGGTTAAATAGGTTTTAAATGGGGATAAAGTATGCATGGACAAATCTAGTAGAAATGACCTGTTACTTTACTCACAATGAAAATATATGGAAAGCTAGTTTTTTTCACGCAACAATTATCATCAACATTAACTGCATACATAATTTCACAGCAACAAATCTAACGAAGCAAAAAGTTTCTTACGTTTTTGATTGTAAATATCAAAATTGCAAAAACCACGGGTGTCATACATTTTGAATAAACCTTTGATTTTGATTAAAAATTGAAATATGCTTTACATACCTCCCTCTTTTCTGCTGTCATGTTAATTATAAGATTATATACGTAAACCCTCAGAAACGCGACATTTGTATCCCCTGCTGAACTGGATGTAAGAGAATAGACTCATTTGTTGTTATTTACATCTTGCGTCTAGTCGCGTACTTTTATTGTAAAGTTACACTGAAATCAAACAAAAAATTGCGTACTAATACAAATTGACAGATTCTTGATACTTCACTGTATGCAGGTGCCCGGGAAATGTAAACGCAAAGTTGTTTTTCGCACAGTGTAACTGTCTAATACTATATTTTATTGAAGAATTTTTCACAGGTTGCGCTGAATCGAATTCACTTGGACATCCATCACATGTTAAAGGTGTGTTATCTTTTGTATTTTAGGTTTCTGAAATCAATTTACAGTATGGCTACCTAAATTTCCACTCTTACATTCTTCCGTTATGCCTTGAAAAAGCAGTAATACAAGTCAGACAGACGTACATATTGCCCTAATGAGCATTTGTGCGTTAGTTTAGTGCATCTCATGATTTGTGAAGGTGCTTCCTGTGAATGATAAGTATCCCTTGTGAATATTTTAAACAACATATAGTAAAGATAATAATATGAAGAATTACTATTAACATCAACAAGATAAATAACATAGCAATGCAAGAATAATTATCTGGTAAAGCTCCTGGCCGTATGTTCTAAGAGCTTACTTTACACAACCTCGAAATCGGGTTCGATCCTAGAGCTGAGCTGCTTTGGTAGCTTCTCTTCACCGCAGTTACTGGGCCCACCCATCTAGTCCATTTTAGGGTAAGACTGTCGCATGATAAACGGTCCGAAGTAGACTTCAGTAGTTACAATGCTTCTTCGTAGGCGAGAACAAGGCATACATTCGCACAGGATTCTAGCAACACTTCATGATCATCTTAAGAGTTGTATATTACATTTGCATTTACGCAAAAACAAGTGCAACAGGCATTACGTCTTTATGTATTTATTAAATTAAACTCCTGGCATCATTAATTAGACACTGCCGTCAAACAATCGAACCGAGTAATTATTTTTGATTATTGATGCATGGAGTTAGTTGAGAGTTTAGTCTCATGGGCTGCTTTGTTCTGAGTGTTGGCGAGATTATTCCTTTTTTAAACAAAATCTTGTTGGCAATTCTGCATTTTTGATGTGTAAGAATTCTATAAAAATCTTGCTTTTTTATTTAATACTTGAGTGGAGAGTAGTATCTTATTGCTGCGTTTTGGCAAGAGATAATCAAATCGTTTCTGCGTAGACAGGCATAGACTGCCTTGTCAACTAATTTAGAACATTTCTCCGGGTCTCGGAAGATGGCATTTTATAACACACTGTTTTTTTGACAAGAGGTTCTTTCAAAGTCCCTTAAAAACATAAATACACATTTCTCTCTTTGTACACCTGGTTGACTTAAATCCCTTTAGAGTAATTATAAGATTGGAGAGGTTTATAGTGATGATATCAGGTTATTCCTTATAGAAACAAATCTCAACTTCTGGGGTGTCCTGTGGAAACCTAGATGATCATAATTCTGAGGAGACCGGAAGGCCTCGGGTAAGATTTCTGATAGCAGTGATTTGATGACTTGAGAGTTTAGGGGAATGTTGGCAAAACTACTTAAGTGATAACAAGTAAGTTAGTACAAGTAAACAAGTAAGGTTCGCCACCGATAACATTTATTGGCACTTTAGCACGTTAAATGTTGCAGTGCATATTTAAGATAGTCTTGGCAGCAATGGATATTTTAGAGAGAAGACAACGTAGCTACTTGCTGTATTTCACCCGTACAACTATATACAGTACTAGCAGTCTTTTAATAAGTTGTTTGTGGTGCAAAGTTCAAGAATCGAACGTAAAAGACAAGTCATAGTTTGGTTGAACAAGCTTATTTTCGTATGACTGTAATCAGAACCGTTACGTCATAAATACAAAGGCGAGAGGGTCAAGCAGTCGAAAATCAAAAATCTAATAAGCTAATGATATGGACGTACACGAAACCATGGCTAAAATAAGGAAACGTCTAAAACCAAGCGGCAAAGATCTGGTTTTGTCCTTTTAATGAATATTGTTAAGTGAACCTTTAAGTATACGTAATACTAGTACAAAATTTCAAAAATGGGTTAACACTGTATGGTATTTACAACAATAGTTCAAAACCGTCCTATCATTTTCTTCTTCCTATCGAATAAAATCTCAAATTGCATTGAAAGAAAATTAGATATGTAATATTGTCAATGAGGATATTTTTAATTGCCTTGTTTAACTTTAAGAGGACGACAAAAATAGCATCATACAGATTTTTCTAACCTACCTTTTAAATTTATCCTAACATCAATGAGGCCCTTAGCATGTTACGGATCTCTAAAGCTATTTACTTGAGGTATTGCAGATGTGCCTTTTGGCTGAAGTCTGTGGACCACTGATTAGGACCAGATCTGTGACAGTCATGAACTTGATGTAACGGTTACTATTAAGGTGGTACGATAACGGAACTTATAGCCTCTCTCCTCATTTATTTGGTGCCAAAACGTGGTATGATGGCATTATACAATCATCTATGACCTTTATATAGCGCGTACCAAAAAAGATCCTAACTACAGATCTAGGCAGGAAAGATTGTCCACTGTATCTGTAATTTTAGGCAATACTGTACTTTTTTATATCAACATCTTATTAACACTTGACTTGTTGCAACCTGATTTTTAGTTTCTGATAGCGGAGGCGAAATAACCAAGGTGCCGCAGCGCAAATGGCTTCTCTTAAGAAAGAGTGAAAAAAACGGCAAGTTTTTCAAGGGATTTAATTTCAGTTTCTGTGAAACAGTGACTGTAAAACTCCTGCACGAGGCACTCACTTCTGAGCCTTTTTATCAGCCTCTATGAGAAAAATACGTCTCCATTTTAGCAAATCAGATTTGAAGTATTGGTATATTCTTCATTTCTTTAATAAACTAATCTAAAATATCCTTGCAATACCATAAATGTTGAAGTGGCATCTTCTGCTAATTATTCTTTCGAAAACTTCACAAGGAACAATTCGGAAGTCATGGTGAAACGAAAATTTGCACAAGACAAGGAGAAAATAGCCAAGTTCCTTAAAAAGCTTTTTGGCATCCGATTCTCCTCTTCAGAATAGGGTAGGAAAAGGACAAGACTTCATGACCAGTTGTCGTTCTGAATTTTGGGTTTACAATTGACCTTGTGTCTTCGTATCAACCAGAAGTCGCTAAGGTTGTCGTTGACAGGCCTTATAGAAAGTCACTGTGCCTTTAAGCATTTAAAAACTTTAAAAATTTTTCAGCTGATTTCAAAGATCGTGTATCTTCAACGCATGTTTAAAAATATATTTTCGCATGTGCAAGGCTAGTCATGCTAGTTTTATCTCTTTCAGAACATGTGACAGAAGTCAGTAGAAGATTTATTCTGTCTTTTTCTATTTATTATCCTCTTAAGGAAAAATTTACATTCTTTTCAAGAAATTCAAAGAGGATACTGATAATGTCATTCTGTCACTTGATAACTTTTTCTAGACAAACCTGGCTTTGATTCTTTCTACAGAGTCACCTGTTACCAGGTCAAATCTACTCATAAGTTAAGGGAAAAGTTTTCACTTGCGTCTAGGGAGATGTATCTGTCTCTTCTTACAGTTGTAATTCCTTCCTTTACTGGATCACAGTTAGGGATCTTTCAGCTCTTAGAAGATTGTAGTTGGTTTGCAATCCTTATCAACGTATGCTGTGACGTAGGCATAACTGTAACAACTGAAAGATAGAGGTAGAAACTACTGTCACAGTTAATAAAATGACCCCTTGCAGGAAAACGACATAGACTACTGTCATAAATAATACTACGGAAGCTAAAAGGGTTAAGAAGGCTCCTTGTAGAAGCTGAAGCACAAATTTCAAAAAATAATCAAAAGAATACATAAGGAATCAGTGGACAGAAGTATGGTTATGTACATATTTGGTAGTTATTCCGTATTATATTTGTGACTTGATGACATGAAGTAAGGTGAAGTATCAACCCCCCGCTTCATTAACTCCGGTGGACCTTAAGTCCATCATCCCTTGCAAATACAAGGCAATTACGTATAGTTATCCATCGACATGACGTTATTATTGTTTGAGAGTGAGTAATTTGGCAATTATCACTAGACTTTCTTTCAAAAAGGCACTACAGTTGCTCTTGACTCCCTTATGATACCTCTTCTAATATAAGCATGTATTTGATATATCGATTTCTTTTTTAACATAATTCATATAAAATCAGTATCATCATAGACTCACAATGGTACTCATTGGAATATTTAAGCTATATAGAGCACTTGTTAAGGAGTCAAAGGAAAAAGTATCAAAATTAAGTATCCTTAAAATAGATAAAAGGATCCGTGCCTTAAGTTACAATAATTTTAAGTTGCTAGTTACATACATAGTATACAGCATAAATAAATATTAACTCAATAAACATAAATGTATATAGTGATAGCGTGGCTCGAACCAGGGATCTCTTGCATCGACAACGCCGAGTCAACCATTAGAGTGAATAGTGCAATAGTTACGTCGACAATCCGGCAAGGCGATCACAAATTCTCACCAGTGATATTTCCGACTGAAAAACTATTGCACTATTACACAGAATGTCGAAGTATGTAAAGCGTCTTCGAAAGTTAAAAGCTAAATTCTTCGTTAATTAATTGCCATATTCTTAACCTAGAACACAATTTAACTATTGCTCGCTTTTAGGGAATTTTTCTACAAATTTTCTTGATTTGGAAAGCCCGTGTTCATTTTTAATAGATTATAAACAAGAGACAAACAAGAGTTTCTGGCATAAATAACGCTATTGCGTTTTATATTTTACATTGAGTTAAAAACTTTTATAATTTCACCGACATGAAAAGTATCCCTCAAGACAAAACCCATGTGAAATAAATAAAACGCTTCATAATTTTCTAATCTTACTACTGAACTTTCCCCGAACAGTCATTTAGCACAGTACCGCTTATACCAATCAGTGAAACAGCTAAATAGTATACACAAATGCCACTAATCTTTGCTACAAGTAAGAGCTAGTCTACGACAGGCAAATTCTATTAAATCTTGAAAATTATGTCTTTTCGGTGAGGTCTTCCAATCTTTGCTAGCTTCAAAAATACAAGGAGGGGGTATCATTTTATCTTGTAAAGCTACAAAGTGCGTTCTAACGACTTGATTGAAATCACTTACACAAATCACGTAACTCTAAACCTACAAGTTTAAAATCTGATCTTATTTACCTGCAGTTTAACGGTGAGAATATCCGATACGTATGCCACAATTCAGCAACACAAAACATCCCATTATTTTTTATTGAACGTTTTGCACTATCATAGTCTTATATGAATACTACCGTTGTCACACAGTCTGCCATCAGAGAAAATTGTCAATAAAATGTTTTTTGTGTCATGTCGTTGAACTTTTATTATGGTATCATATGATGTAAGTGTCACACAACCACTTAATTCTACACAATTTCACGATATCCATTTGACACGGCTGCAAGTAAATATAAACATACCTTGAACAATTGTTGTTGCGAAAAATTCCTATAGTTATTCAACACTTACCTTCAATAGCGCGAGCAGAAACCTTGCCACTGCTTTTGAAGTAGCTGCACTTAAAACAAAGCAGCCCTTGTCTTTAAATATGCAAGACAACACAACATACCTTCATGGCTTTAATTACTCTGGATCCCATACCTTTTCCTGTAAGGAACACTTTGAATAGGTTTAGTCAGTCAAATGTACATTTTAAAAACATATGAAGGAAGGGGGGAAAAAACTCAATGGGCCAACAAATTCTAAGATGAATATATGACAAAACTAAGAGAGCAAGATGAAGTGAATAAAACATTTCTAATCGTATTATTATTCCTGAGGTGTCGACATGTAGAGCTACTTTTGCTTTGAATAATATTATAATAGTCACCTGCTTTTCTGGATCTGAAAGAACGGTGAAGATCAATGCAGAGGATGACTTAGAGGGTCTCTCCAATTTACTACAACTTTTTAAAACACTATTCAGGCTCAAACCTAGCAGGGATTTAGGAGGTGTAGGCAGTTTTACTTTGGCGCTAGAAAACGTTAGTTAGTATTGTATCTCTTGCCAGCATAATAGCTCAAACTACAAAGTCAAGAATGTTGCACCTTTGCTGCTCTTACCCTCAGCTACGTCCTCGGCGGCCTTAAGCCCGCCTTCTGACTATCTTTTTCCTCTCCTGACTAAGCTGCTAATTCCGATGAATCAATATATCAAAGACCTTCTAAATGGTTTTCATGTGCATGAGTACAGGTACCGTCAAATCTAAGGTACCCAGAATATTAAAAGAGTATTCTATAAATTCTATCTGCATTTTTTCATGAAACATCAACAACAGGAAAAGTTTTTCCAATTTAACAAGGACCATTTTACATTTACATAACTTACATTTATCCGTTTAGTTCAGATACTTAACTGTAATGTTCAAAAACGGCTTCGCGCCCTTAAACATTAAACTTTGCACCTTTTAAATGAGTTCACCTCTGCACCTTGCAATGGGTTGACCTCTGCACCTTGCAATGGGTTGACCTCTGCACCTTGCATTGGGTTGACCTCTGCACCTTGCAATGGGTTGACCTCTGCACCTTGCATTGGGTTGACCTCTGCACCTTGCATTGGGTTGACCTCTGCACCTTGCAATGGGTTCACCTCTGCACAACCAATTGTTAGATTAAAAGTGTTAAAGATTTTTATATCCGAAAGGTCAGAGGAGTACCCTTAAGGCTGTTCCTTTGCCCAATTTGAGTTTGAGGGATCTGAAACT
>JAAAKL020011610.1:0-13544 GCA_010016065.2 Carybdea cf. marsupialis auct. non (Linnaeus, 1758) | reverse complement strand
ATTCCATCAAAATTCGTGATTTACTACTTGCAGCTTATTAAAACACCCTTCATAGCCATCGTCTTTTGTGCGATGATGGGTTCTGTTACATATAATAATAACAACCAGTGCCAATTCAAATATACCGATGTTTTTTTAATTTACTTAATCTTTTCACTAATTACAACAGTAATGAATGTTAATTTCATTTTTGAAGCCATAACAATTACCACCAATTCTTCTACTGTTCTGTCCATAAGGTCTACTCCCTGGTATTGGCTATAATAATCATCATACCTAGTTATCTATAGGATGGACGGTGTTGCTGAAATTCGGATACCCAGTCAGGGTGGATGATGAAATAGCCTCGATTTCCTTTTGGCGCGTTGGTAAAGAGTGAATGCTGATGGACATAATCATCCGGCTCAGTGGCATAATACGCTGACGTGTTGTAGAATCTGTTGTGGGAGGGGAGCTGCAGTCCGGGAAATTGCTGATCGTACGGACTGGTGTCTTCACTAGATGAACGTAAGAGGGTAAGAGATTATCGTTAGTGATTAGTAAGGTAGTACTGTAATACATGAGAGAAGAAGGTTACGTAACGGACCACAACAAACATGCGATGTCTCACAACACCGGAAACTGTAACTTAAATAAACATAAAGTAACATGTCATAGCATAACATAATATAACATAACATAACATAGCATAACATAACATAGCATAATATAACATGACATAGCATAACATAACATAACATAGCATAACATAACGTAAAATAAAATAACATAGCATAACGTAGCATTACACAGCATAGCATAGCATAACATAACAAACAAAAAAGTGTAACATGAGATAACATGACTTCATGTAACGTAAAACAATGTAACGTTAATTAGCATAGTTTTGCATAGAGTTTATGAAGTAATATAACTTACAACATAAAAACATAAGCTAACATAACTTTGTACGACATAACATAGCATTAAAAATTATATCATGTCCTTACAGGATGAAACAAATCACTACTTAATATACACAAACAGAACCTAATAGAACATACTAAAATGTTACATCATAAAACATTCCATTACAGAACTGTAAAGACAATACTCATATATTATATAGTATAAATATAGTTAAGGTTAAATGGCAAACTCTGCGTACTATATAGCAGGTCAATAAAAAAATCAATTAGCCAATCGCATTGCCAGACAAAACAAATTTTCGTACCAAATTTGGTTCGACTAATTGAACTGCGACGGGAGTCAAAGTGTAGTGAAACAATACTGTTTTACAACAACTTTTGGAGGGTTAAAACAGAAAATTTTGAATTATCAATGGGCCACCGGTTATAGTAGCATATTCACCAGAAATCAGATATTCGTCTCGATCACGTATGGATAGAAATAACGTTTTTAAGTAGTGTTATAATATTGTACTGTCACTATTAGTAAATGTGAAGAGGATTTCTTAAGGTGTTCTCTCATGATGTTGCTAGCAAACCGATTATGAAGTCTCAACAAAAGAATGCTTTTACGCTAAAATTGTTACATCATACTACATTG
This sequence comes from Carybdea cf. marsupialis auct. non (Linnaeus, 1758), assembly GCA_010016065.2. Taxonomy (NCBI): domain Eukaryota; kingdom Metazoa; phylum Cnidaria; class Cubozoa; order Carybdeida; family Carybdeidae; genus Carybdea; species Carybdea cf. marsupialis auct. non (Linnaeus, 1758). The sequence continues at coordinate 11,996 of JAAAKL020011610.1, read as the reverse complement.
AAGGATTGGGTTTCCGTTAGCCTTTCTATGGTACCGTTTGTGACTAATTCTATATTGTTATGTAACATCATGAATATTAAGTTGCGTAGGTTTCAATATTGTTAAAAACATTGAAATTTCACGAGGCAATGCAAAAGAAGTTCCTGCTCTGAGTGATTATTTTGCTTAATGAGCGCTACCACGGCTTCAAAGCAGTTTAAAAGCATATTTAATTTTGCTCGGTTTCTCTTTTTACTGTGCGGTTGAGGTAATATAAGTACAGCACTCATGTTTTTCGTTTTCTATAACTGTCCTGAGTGCGTAACTTTCAAGGGTATGTTAACTTGAGACCAACATGGGAAGATGTTATTGGATTATCACCATAAAATTGAACCTGTCGTGAGCATATTTTACATCTACAAACATTATTTGGAACGTATTGAAAGGATCCGGAGAGAAAATGATACGTTTGTTTGCTCTTTCGTTTTTTGCAAGAAGACCTCTTCAACCACGCATGCAAAGGAATGCAGCTTGACTTTTAAATAAAACCAAGGTGTCTTTTGACAGTGTGCGAAATATGTGTCAGATCAGTTTTATTATGCTATCACGTCTCGACACCCGTGCTTATTTTCAAACTAAACGTTTCAGCTATTGTCAGTTATCAAATATCAAACCCATCTACTTCCATCAGTTACGTTTAAGATTCTTCAGGTCTGGGTTACTTGAGGACCCGGCAAAACTTGAAATTCCAGAGTGGTGTATGATCGAAAAGTCATTTATTAGGGGCCTTCAACTCTTGATAGAGCTTGCATTATATTTACGGTTCCACGTCGATTACTCAAAATCTGGTCAGGTAAAGCGGGGTGCGGGGGGAGGGGGAGTGGCGTTATTATATCGTCCCTAATAAACTCGCTTTGTTTGATTCTTATTCTTGAATCTTCCAGCTGTTATGCCCAACCAGAGAAAAGTACGTTAGAGAAGGTTAAACGATACTTCTGGAAGTGAACAGTATGGTAAATCACCAAACAATAGTGGCATATCTCACGTTTATATTAAGTGCTAATTACCTGTTTATGTAATAATAGACCAAAAACAACACTACAAAGAGCTCCTTTAGAAACGTAAGGTACACAAATACACACTACTACAAATCTACCGGGTATGGACACCCACAAGGAAAGAGAAAAACTCACATCATATAGGAGTGGTAGGAGTGGGCATGGAGGTTGCGGGAGTTTAAGTTCGCTCAAAGCTGTAGCTTCCGGATTCTCTTGAAGACGTTTCTGAGAATTTGAGAGAATTTGAATCTCTCTATGATTTAGTGGTGGAGACCACTAGTCTTACAATTACACTTAGGTCTTGTAACGTGTCAGCTTTTAGGATGCCTTTAAATCTGTTAACAGTCACCATTTTGAAGATGTAAATGTTTCCAACTATTATGTGTATCGATATATTTCCAGGTATTACAGTTAAATCTTAGTTACGACGTTGTTTTTGGATCAGCGAGGCAATTTAGCTGCCAGGAAAGGTTTTGTCAACAACACAATATACAAGATGATTCTCGTTACTCCACTACAGAATGCCTGCATCACTTCAAAAAAATATGGTAAAGAATTTTCCTAATTTGGTCAAGTTGCTATAAAAATCTGAGTAGTGTCATCTTTTAATGGGTTTAGGAGTTTGTATTTTAAATTGGGTCATGTCCATCCCGTCTGTAGCCTGCTTTCAGGCAAAACTACGAAAGTAGTCAACCATTTTGAATAAAATGTTCGTCTGCATGTAGATCACCCCTCTAAGGAATTTTAGATTTGTGTACTCAAATTTGAAAAAAATAACCAACGTTGAATTTTAGTAAAATAAGAAAATATGATTACATGCATGACACTGAATTTTAAACGTTTAGTGGAAGAGGAGAGAGCCAGGGGCGACTCAGGTGTGCAAACACAGCGGGATATAGGATGAATATGATAATGATAAAAAGCTGCTGTTGCCGTTGATGATGATGACGACGATGATGATGATGATGATGATGATGATGATAATGATGATGATAATGACGATGATGATGATCATTATTATTATAAAAGATGACCTTGATGTTATTGATGGTTACGACAATCTTTAGATATACCGTTCCAAAATTTATGACTAGATATTAAATTTGTGTCTACCGATCTTGGCTAAAAAGTGACGAAGATTAAATCTAAGCAGCGTAAAAGACTTGACAATTTTTGTATCACTGGTTCACAGTACACAGTTTAAGTATTTGATTTAGTAAAACTATAGTGTAATGTATCAGTCAATTCTTTCATCTTCTTGTAGCGTGTTTGTACCTCAACCCCTGAGCAATGGTTGAAAAACACACAGTTTAGACCTTGAGCGACTGCACTGTATCCCCAAAGATCAATTATAAGTTTTTTAAAGTTTCAGTTAATTTTTGAGGGAAAAAATGGTTTCAAATATTTAAGTGTTAACACGGTCTGACGTACCTATAGACCATAAGCAATGCTTTTTTGCTTGTGTACTACCTATATTCTAGTGGTGAGCCCACTTTTTACAGGTAGACAACTGAATCTTCATTTACCCCTCTTGTGGATGCCCATGCCGCAATGGAAAAGAACTTACATGGTAAACCACTGACACATCATATTAACCGTTTGTCCTAGCACAAGAAAACGTCTTTATCCAGTCAAGTACAATACTTAAAGATAAAATTTCATATAATGTTAGCATTCACAAAGAGCCCTAAAAGTAACACCTGGGGGCGTATTGCTGTGAAATTACTCAAGTATGTGTACCAAGAGCTCGAGCGTGCAGAATGATACGAGAATAATACTCGAGTACAAAAGAGTGATTGCACATCAATTACAGCATCACTTTTGATACGTTTGTACAACAAGAGATCTATAAGATCAGCACACTAGTAGACATAGCACACTGGTATGGACATGCAACATGGAAAACATTCGTAATAAGACATGCGAGACCATTGCAGTACGTATGCCGTGGCTTCTATCGTGACTGGGAGTACAATTACGACATGACTGTGCGCAATTAAAATTCGACGTACAATGAAATTGAAGTAAATCCCTATTCAACTAAAATACAACTTGCAATACGTTTTTGATACGTCTATACAACGGCTGGTAACAGACTACGATGCTGCTATTACATGAGTGCAAAAGAAATTATGGGAGGCGATCTTGGAAGACGAGTATGCCAGTCGAAAAGCAAGGTCTATAATTTTAATAAGCAAGATCAAATAATATCTGCAATTTCATTTCAGCCGAAGTGAAGTTATTTCAGCACTTTCAGGGGACTCAAAAAGCACCTTCGCAGCGTCATGGGACGGAAGAAAGTGGGCGGCCATTGAGAGAAGTTACATAAATCGTGTACTTGAAGAATCGACGGATTTTATTATTGGCATATTTGGGAGGAGGAATGACCGTTGTTCCTTCTTTTTTGAACTTACTTTGGATATTTTGTACTTGCTCTTTTGTATTTTGCATATTCCCACGGTTTTAACTTAATTAAGGCAATGGCACTAATGATATAGGGATCGAGTGGTAAATATCCGGCCCTCGAGGGAAAATGCAAACTACAGTTATTTGACATAAGTTACAAAATATCCCTTTTCGATGTGTGAATGAAATTTATTTTGAAAACGTGCATGCAAACAGTCGCACGTGCAAACAGTCAATGCAAGAGTCGGTAATGTATCCTCTCTTGATACAGGATGACTTAAATTGCATCTTTTAACGCAAAGAGAGCAAGACAATGTGGTCGAAGCTAGCATCGTTTTCGGTCATTTAATAATTTTTAAATGCTATACAGAGATGTGGCCGATGTCAATTTCTGCTTTTCATTTTATAGCCAAGAAAGATCTACATTGGTTACTAACAATGCACTGCAACCTTGAACCTGTCAACAAGAACTTGACCATTGTTGTATACAATTAAGAATGAATTTTGAAATAGTGGTGAATGTCTAATAAGAAATTAAATACTCCTGTGGTTTGTCTTTATCAGCGAATTCTGTCAGTTTTCTATAAATTACGAATCATATTCTATTTTAACGAGAAATTATTTGAAGTGATTCCTCTCCCTCTAAGGAGTGCGTCAAGGTCTAAAATGAAGCAGTATGATAACATATCTGCATATTTGTGCCTGGGTTTATGTGCACGCAGTGTATATTTACGTATCATGATCGGTACCACGTTACAATAAAATATATGATCTTCACATTCTCTCTCCCCCTTACCCCAAATCGGTCTATGAGCAAACATCTAATTGATACTGTTTATGTCATTGTCATTAAATTTCTTTATAGTTACAGCGGCGGGCAAACTACAGTCAGTGGTACTCTGCATAGATTCAAACCATTTGAATTCACTATCAGTTCCACCTAATATACTTACTTTTCTAATTCTTTAATGAGAGATTTTATCAACTTATCCTTGCAGCGGGCACATCTTGTTTCGTGATAGCCATGGCAGTGCTTATGATTGCATGACTGCCGAGATACCGTCGTGCCGTTACTCCTTGCAGATAAAGGTTCCTGGGGAAGTTCGTGACTTTCAAGTTCCCGGATGGATACTGCACTCTTTGCTCTTCTTAAAGAATTTTCATTTCTTGGTTCTAGAATGATCAACACAATAAATGATGTTTTCATGTAAAAAATGGTAAAAATTTAAACCTATCAGAATACTCTGTTAAGATCTTATATAGTACTTACGTACTTAATAGGCAAGCGAAGAAAGGGTTCATTAACCGGAGAGGGTGCCTGCATTCTACAGCAGTAGATAATCAATAACTGCAGAGCTAAATAGTTGATGCAATCAACAGTCTATTTAGATGATCCATAAAGAATTAGGAATTGCAGTATTGATGGGATTCTCCCGTCGATATCTACGATAAGAGCTCAGCTGTTCGATCATCTGCGCAACCTACTCTGTGAATCAGGGTGAAAGTGGCTGAGTAGACCACAGTCACTTGTACCCGTGACGTGTTCTTTAAGTGTGTGCAGCGTGACATATGTGTGACAAGGCTGGGATATCCTAACACGGGTACAATCCATGCGATGGGTTTCTTGAGTTTCCGTCTCCCCAATTTCCCTCACATGGACTGGGTGGGCCCCGTGACTATGGTAAAGAAAAATTGTCAAAGCTTCCCAGCGCTGGAATCAAACCCGGATCGGTGGCTTTCAAAGCAAGCTTTTAGACCATATGGCCACACTCTCCACAATTGCAGTATTAATTAGGGCGAAATAACAACTGATTCAGTGATTTGATACATGCAATTCTATTTTATGTTTTCATACATTTAAAAAGTATACTCTGAGTTTCACCCTTAGGCGATTGTCAGGCAAATATGCAACTTACTTCAAATTACAATATTTACGTCACTTTTTCTTTAAGAAGAGCTTAAAAATCAAAATATGAAGGTTTGTGACAATCTTTATTTAAATATGATCGTTCTTTCCCTCCCATGTATACATGACAAACACTAGGAACAAAGTCGATGTCCTTACAAGGGAGAACGCCTCCTACCAGCACTTACGAATGTGTCAATACAAATCTATAAAACAAAGTACAGTAGTATAAACAGCGCAAAATTTAGATTGAATTTTCATACTATTGTATGAGTGAGTGAGTTGGGCGATGCTAGTCCACGTTTTCCCCAAAGGGCTTCCGAAACGTTTTTGAAAACAACTTCTAGATAAGTGGCACGTTGTCAATAACATGGACAAAACGTATCAATCATCTACGTGTTGTTTCGTCAATCTGTTACAATCTTATCAATTCCTTTATAATTTTCCTACATTTATTCCAATTTTAGGCCAGTATCTGGCTAAAACTTTCAGTAAAATTAACCCATTTGTTTGTAAGAACTTTATATATGTTGAGATTATGGTAAAAATTAATTCCACTTGTTCTTTATGGGCTGTATAATTTATTTACTCTAACTAATCGACTACAAGTTCTTACAAAATGATTACTAAGCTGGTTCTTTGAAATTGTTCCGTGAGTGTATTCCGCGAGTGGTTTCCAGATCGATATGAGTTTCAATTCTTACAGTTCTACGATACGTGATCTAATTTATGTATAAAATGAATGAATCAAGATTTCTTACTTATAAACAGTGCTATAACCATATTTGGAAACATAAAGTCTCCTATCCCATAATTCTCTACAATATATAAAAAAAGACATAACATACCATTTTTGGAAGGGCTCGGTGGACTTCTCACTGGCAGCGCTGTCTTGACACGTTTTACAGTTTCTGTATTCTTGGGAAGATCAAGATTTAGTCTTTGTACAGATGGTACTAAATGCGATGACTGACTAGAGATGCTGCTTCTCTGAGATCCTCGTGAGCTCGGGGCTGGTGAATAACGTTGAATATATGCAGGGGCGCTGGACACACGGACTTTTTTTGAATTGTGAAATGTTCCATTTCTTTGCACACTGGTATTTCCTAGAAGGTCCCTCTGATCCTCCATGCTCTTTGAAACTGAGTCTAGGAATGTGTACACCACTTGTTTTTCTTCAAAAAAAGTGGATGAATATATATGTATATTAATTATGAAAAGGTTATGTTCTGCGATGAAGACCTTGTTAAATTGACAGGTACATCAGGTTTTATTAGAATACTACTATTTTGTGGAAAAGACTTGCACCGCTGGTCACTAATAATAGTGATAAGACTTGATCCCTTGCGTCAATGTAAAAACTAGGGTGTAAATTTTCACCAGTCAGACATATTTCATCCATACTTATTTATAATTAGGGCTTGGGGGCATGGCCGCAGATCGCTGTAAGAATGTGTGGGAGACAAAAGGATTAAACCTGGACAATTTGACATTTATGGGCACTGTGTAAGTAAGCACGACTTATGGCGACATTATGTCATCAGTATTGCACATTATTTATCAAATTTGTTTCTCTTTGTAAGAAAGCCTTTGTTAGCTCATACTATTGTACGCATGTTCTCTAGCTAATAGTACATGTCTAGATGACGTAACCAGCTCCTTTAAATTCTTCTCTTTTCTTTCCTTTCATCTGAATTTACTATTTAACTGCTCAATGGAGTGCAGTAGTTTAAAATCAGTATCGTTACCAAGACGTATTGTATGTCTTGATGAATGTATCATTTGTTAGAACTAGCCCCCTTAAAATAGTAAAAACTAAACACAGTGAGAAGCTATTAGTCAAGTTCTCATTTTGCTCAATAATGTGGAACAAAAGTAGATCACCTTAGCGTATTTAATGTTACTTTTGATATTCCTCGTGCGGTTTCCAGGCATTGACCACCTCATATAACCTCCAATGACCCTTAAAAATCTATGTGATCTGATCAGAAAAATAATGGACTCGAGGGAGATGTAGCCGTGACAATACAGGTGATAACGAACCCCACTAATTGCAACTATTCAATAGGTATACTGCTCTATCATTTGCCAGGAATGAATAACTGTAATTTTGACAAAGTACAAAGTTGACTTGAGGAGGCAATAGAGTGAGCAAACTAGGTTTCGTTGTGAATCATATTCATACTTTAAAAGATATGATGGAACAAAACATAGAAGTCCAACAATAACGCTTCGTCACTTTGCAAGCCCATGTTATCGATACTTATGTGACTGAAAAATAAATTGTGGTTAGCCTTACTGTCGTGTTACACATGAGAATTTTCTATCCTTTGTATGTATGTGAAAGGGTAGTGCTGTACCAGGAAATGAGGGTAAAGGAACTCATGCTTCCTGATAGTTCGCAACGTGACCGATTGAGACATTAAAGTAACTTTCAGTGTAATTTTTCAATCTTCATCTTGTACTTCGTGATTTATACTTTGTCTGCGGCCTTATTAGTAATCTCTTCCTTTTGGTTGTTTCCTCTTGTGACATTGTTTTGGACCTGATACAACTAAACAGAAGAAATGAGTTTTTAGAAATCCCCTTAAGCATCGAGTCAGCCTTCTAATGCGATGCATTATATTCATGCACTGTTATGGTTTTTATCTTGTAGCTAACCTTGAAAAATGCTGCCTTAGTTGCTCGTAGATTGTAAAAGGCAATGCAACGAATCTATTTTTCTTCAAGGTGCCATGAAACAGAGCACAAACCAAACTACGGAGTTCTTACCATTTTCATTTGCCGTCTGCAACCAGTTGTCAAGTCCGGGTACAGTTTCCCCAGGTGATCCAGGAGCAGTCTAAGGTATTATGATAGTTGATAGTTAAGACAAGAAGGAATACCAATACTAATTCTAAATAAATTTAGAGAAAATCTTCAGAACTTTAAAAGGATGGTCAAAGTGGCTCTTTTACATTAAAAAACTCTACATTGATATCTACAAATACATCGTATTCATTTTGTGTGCTATCAAGTGAGAAACCTTACCTTAGGCCTACTCAAATCATTCTTTTTCCCTGCTGCGCCATATATGTTTCCTAAAAGAAAAACAGAGAGCCTCATTTAGATGATGTCAGGGACGCCCATGATGCAATATTCCACACATTGGCCAGCAATAGACATACAGTATTTAGCACAGTCTTCGACAGTGGCGGCTGGTGCTTGGTGACAGTGTGTGAACGTTCCAATTTTGCCCTATAGTTTTCTGAGTGAACCCTTTGCAATGCGTTCCTTATTTACCTATATGTGTTTTCTATCTTCATGCGCTAAGAGTGCTTCTCCTCTTCTCCTGCTGTCACTAATTCTGGAAAGTTAAATTCCAACAAGATTATCAACTGCTTCGATGAAGCTGCAGCCTAATGTCTATAACATAGTATCATCCATGGTTCATCACTTTCAGAGCAAAGGACGGATCTTGATGATGCAGAAAAGCAGTTTTTGTTTCACGGCGTGCTAAAGAATGATTTGTCACCGAAATTTAATCATGTTTTTATTTAAAACATTTTAAAATACCCATTTTTATTTTTTTTAATCTTTCGCTCAATACATGGTAGGGTTGTTACTTTGAAAGAAGAAGAAATAAAAAGTAAACAGAAAAAAAGATGTAGTTACAGGCCAAAAAATTTCCAACGTGTACTATAAATGGGTAAAATAATACAACACAATAATTAAGATAACTCGGAAATGTGAATTCACATGCATGGTCATACATTCGACAAGTTATTCTTCACAGTGTTTCGCCCTATCAAGCCCCCCTAAAAATGAGTTGTAAAAGGAGATGATGAGAAAATAATAGAGTTGTTGGTGCGAGGATAAAGTGATACTGTATAGAAAGAGTTAAAAAACATTGACAATATAAATGGCAAAAAGGAACGGCGAGAGACACAAGAATAGCTCAAAAGAAAGAAATGGTGCAGTAGCACATTGATGAACGGAATATTTTGAGGCAGTGGTGATCATGGTTTGTGTATCTTCCACAGAAAAAACAGGGAATAATTCTCAAGAAAGCCAGGATTTAGCCGTACCCAGAGGTGCTACTGATAATGATTTAAACATTAGTAATTAAGGTTTTACATATGATGAAAATGATGATTACGACAAAGGGATGACGCAAATGAGGATGATAATGATAGAGATAATAATGATGATGATAGTGATGATGATGATAATGATACTGAGGAGCATGACGATGATGATGAGGATTGCAATGATAATGATAGTGAGGAGCACGACGATGATGATGAGGATTGCAATGATAATGATAGTGATGATGATGATAGTGATGATGATGATAATAGTGATGATGATAATAGTGATGATGATGAGAGTGATGATGATGATAGTGATGATGATGATAGTGATGATGATGATAGTGATGATGATGATAGTGATGATGATGATAGTGATGATGATAAGGAGGAGGAGAGGATCGCAACGATGACGATGAGGATAGTGATGCTACGGATGATGATGAGGAGAAGGAGGATTGCAATGATGACGATTAGGATTGCAATGATAATGATAGTGATGATGATAGTGATGGTGATAGTGATGGTGATGGTAGTGCTGATGATATGGAGGAGGAGTAGGAGAATGGCAATGATGATGACAAGGATTGCAATGATAATGATAGTGATGATCATGATGATGATGATAGTGATGATACTGATGAGGAGGAGGAGAAGGAGGATTGCAATGATGACGATAGTGATGATCATCATGATGATAATAGTGATGGAGCGGAGTAGTATGTCAATAATTTTGCGAATGGTAATAATAATTATGGTGACGTTTATTACATGAGAATTATACTAATTCTGCTAATGATGGTGACAGTTGCTTGTAACAGCAACAAGTAGACAACGATTATAATTATCATGATTATGATTATAACCCTGACAAAGGAAGGAAAAGAGGTTATCGTAATCAGCAATTCTAGATAGAACTTAGAATTGACATTAATGATCGCAGTTAAGACAGATATTCACCGTTCAACAAAGAGCTGAGAATAACAAGTACATCATTATTTATATATCTATCATCAACGTACCTCTCTCCCGTTTATTGGTTTGCACTTCAGACATCCATGCTTTTTCCAAGGCTTTCATTGTTCCTGGTAAGGCACTTTGTAAAGGTTGGTCTGCTTGTAGGCTTGCCATTTGGTGATCTAAAACAACAAGAGAAGAGGCTTTACAAATTGACACAGATTGCTCACTTTCAAAGTTTTATCTATTAAGGTTTTCCTAGTTTGGCTACTGCTATTTCACGATTTAAAAAAACTAACAGATGTTCTATCTTACTTTTCTAGCGTCTGTACAGTCATAGGTCATAGCTAAACTGACATATTATATCAATTTATCGAAGTGTAAATAAAAACTGCAGTACAAAGTCCTTGGATCTATTAGTTAGGATCACCTTATGATTTTGTGAAATAGCAATTTTGAACATCGATCAATCGTTTCTGCAAGAGTGCATGACCACAGTAGAACAATGATAACTTGTCTCTTGTGATGCTGCTCTGCTCGTTTCATCAAGAACGTCAATAATCGATTTGGGCTCGATTCAAGAGATCCTTGAAGAACCTTTGTTAACACTCGTTTAAACTGGACCATATCCATAGTTTCTTATAATAACGCAGATCCTCTTACGTTGCCTTGCACAGGTACCGCTGATACTATCAAAGGAACTCTAAAACTTACAGAGGTTCACTTTATTGAAGAAAGTAGAAAGTAAAATTGAAGAAATGTTTGTGCACTTTGCGTGTAAAGGAACAGTATGTATTGTAGTATAAGCATTCTTAGCAGTAACTATGTGCTCTTTCCTCCCGATACCTATCGCGCGACTAAGATGAGTATCAGACTTACTCAGATAGGCGATGAAGATTTCGAACGGGAAAAAATGAAATACCTATTCTTTCCTAAGATTTGGAAATACCTAAAAATAGAAGCATCTTGATCATCTACCATTGACGCCAAAGACCTTTGACATTAAATTTCTGATTCGTGTTTCATTACCAGAGCATTAGCGTTGTACTTTTTACCAAGCGAGGTACTGAATAAACTAGAATATGCATATGGAAGGAAAAAGAAGGGGTCCCAAGGTCGATACTAGGATTTGTTTTAATCTTTTAATGATCAATATATCAAGCAAAAAATCACGTCAGAATTCATTTCCGATAGAATGGTAGCACCTACAGGTCAACACAATTCATCAATGCAGGGTTTCTGTCACAATTTTTAAAAATAGGCCAAGCTTAAAAGTTTGGGAGAGCAATTTTGTAAACCCATAGGCGCCTTGCACATCACTTTCGAACGTAAGCCATTCCTGAGAAACATCTGTTAGCTCCGCCTTTCTCACATGCTCGCTCCCCCTCTATTCTGCACTCTTACCGACGTTTTCAGAGTACGTCTTAACATTTCATGCATCCTTTTCCTCGAGATTTTCCCTTTTTCTATTCAAATACAGGCTTTTTTTGAATGCTATATTGAGTTTAACTTGGAACTCAACATTCTAATCCGGCCTTTGAGACTCATACGTTTTCTTTTAATTGTCATTAATTATCTGATGTTAAAATCAGCCTCGTTTTTTAAACTTTTTTTATAGGT
>JAAAKL020011609.1:0-13544 GCA_010016065.2 Carybdea cf. marsupialis auct. non (Linnaeus, 1758) | reverse complement strand
TTCACGGACACTGATTGGTCAAAACAACACCAATCTGGCAGTCAGAATTCTGATTGGCTACTTTGTAAAACACAGTTGGATAAATAGATTCATTGTTTCCCTTTTCAGGTTATGTTCTGACAACTTGTTCTCTGAGGAGTGTCAGACGGAGTGTCAGACTTTTAAGTACAAAATGAAGTCGCTATTTCGTGCAGTTTTAAAACCAAACTTACAGAAAATGGCTGAAGTAGCTCTTTCTATTTTGCGGAAGAAATAAGAACTGGAGTAAACCATCGCGTTAAATACATTGCCGATCATTGTAACTCAACTTAATCGAATTTTGTTTCCACTTTAATTGTTGTTTGTTGAGTTGTTATGTTTTTTGTGGGCCTTTCTAGTTTGATGGGTGGGTTTTGCGGGGCTTTGTTTTTATTTGTTTAGGAGGGCTCAATCTTGTTTTTGTTGTTTGGCTCATTCCAATTCTTGCTGCGTTTTCTGTATAGTAGTTTTTGCTTCTTCTTTGCTGAGTTAGATGTTTTTTAGATGGCTTGCCTTTCTTTAATTTTTCTGATTATTTGTCTGCTCCCTTTCATTTTCTGTTGTTGTTTCTTATTTATTAATTTTACCATAAGTTTTACTTTTGTAATCCTCCATTTTATACTTGGTAGTTTTCTAAAATGTTTAAGATGTTTGTATCCGCTTTACGATGTCACTGTCCCTACTATACTTGCCGGATGAAAATAGTGGGAATGTTAATGGGATGAAGAAGGTGACAACCGATTGGTGCCCAGCAGGAACTAAACTACAGCTCGTGCCACACCCTTTAATACTAAGAATGCTGTTTTATATGGTCAAGCACTACAAATTAGACGCATTTGTTCTAAGAAAGAACTGTTAGAGAAAGGCTGTGTTAAATTGGAGAAAGGATTGATGTCACGTGGATATCCGCAACAAATTCGACGGCCGTAAAAACTGAAAGAGCCAGATCCAAAGAACAAGATTACCTTCTAGAACCCAGACCAACGTCTAGGGTTTGTATCACTAACGGTGACATTGAGCATCCAGCATTGAGTGCACAAGCTCACCAGATGGTTTCGAGTCATTTCAACATTTCAATATGCGACGAAGAGTATAAGTGAGTTTTCTGTGCTGCTCTGAAGGTCATCTATAGTAGGGCCAAGTCGTTCAAAGAAAATAAGTGCATGCGTTTCAAATTGTGATCTAGGAAATTCTCCTTGTAGAACGTAGCGCAATTGTACTGTGTGTAATTACATTAGTGCGACGGAAACATTATTGACAGACGCAAAAAACGCATTTAGGAGATAAAAAGTTATGGAATTACTATCCACATAAACTACATTAAAGATGTAAGCAATCGAGAAAAGTCTGAAAAATTCAGTTTGTTGGTGTTACAATACACCCTTTAAATTACGTTTAACAAATATAGAATTGAAGTTTTGCATTTTTTAATAAGTCTGGCGGGGGAAAAAGCTTGTCGATCAGAGTGGTGTATTCCATCTCTGTTCATAAAATTGCCAAAATGGCATGAACGACTAGCAATTGCTCAGTGAAACAGGGGAAACAGAAAAATCGATTCGGAGAAAGGAATCGTTTTGTGAACATAGGCTTAATGGGTCCGAAGAACCGTGAGATTCTACAATGAACCTTGGCCACTTTTTGGGTTGGTCCTTCCGTTACGCGCTCTATCGCATGGCTAACAAAAGCTTTCGAAAGCTCAACAACTTTAAATCAATTTGTTTTCTTTACGTTTCATGGATTTAGTTCTGCCGTTTTAAAGTATTGTTTATACATATTCATGTTTGTCCTTCAGGCTCTCTTGTTGCATTTTTAAAATTGTTTTCTCGAAAAGCCGAAAAACTATTTCAAACCGCCTCTTATGATTGGTGCCAATGGATGGTAGCACATTAGGAAGATGATTTATTGCTTATTGTTATAAATTGGACCTGATTCTTTCTTTTCAACGAATACCGGATCGGATATGTAATCTCAATGAAATATGTATTGCTATCCCATATATTGTCTTATGTTAATTGTCATGATCTTTTTTACTGGCTCTGTTAGTCCATATAATATAATGCTCCCATTGAGAGGCTTCTCTATAACATAGAATAAATTGCTGTTGTAGATAATCAAATTTTTCCTTAATTAAATTCATGCTCAAGTACAAAAAATCAGATTCGTAAGTCGAATATTCAGGTAAAGGGCTAACAGTAGCTATTTCCATACTCTGCTTAAGTTTCTATTCTGCAACGGACTGTCTTTTAACTCCAATAGTAGCGTCCCATCGAGGCCTTGCTAATTAAAGCCTGGCTACGCGATGCAACAAATCATAAGATTTTATCGTGCGACATGTCGTACGGAGATCGTAACCTTGATGCGACGGTTTGGCGAAATAACACAAAAAAAACAAAGGTGTTCTATTCAAAATGGCTGACAACGTAATATCAGTATCAAGTCATCAATTGAATTGTAATAAGGAGATGGATGAAATTCTGCTAGCGAAGTATTATATCGTGCCCAACAAGATTTTTATTAAGTTGAACTGTAATCATCGACCAAAAATCAGCATTTAAGAAGATTCACGTATAATTCTGACCTGTATGCAACACGTCAGGGGTCATTTGTTGACATTTTTACTGTATTCATGTAAACTCAAATATTCCAAATTATGACTGCGTTTGTCTGCCTGGGTTATTCCATGTAATACTACCCTTTCAGTCACGTCAGTAAAACCATAAGTACAGCTTTGTTTAAACAAACATTTTGGAAGAAGGAATTTTTCCGATCGCGCCACAGCAATTCTCAGGTGTCATTTACACACACTGTGTTATTCCAAAGTTTATCCCATTAGTAATCCACTTGACACTTTAAAGGGTTCCTGAGTCGAGATTCGCCAGATCTTGAGATTTCTCGACAGAAGCTAGAGCTTTATACTATGAACGAGGCTGTTAGATTGATGTCCCACCATGATAGCTAGGCATCGCCACTAGAGAATGTGGCTGATCTATCCTGGGAATCCCTTGCATAATAACAAGAAAAAGATCAGAAGAGAAATCCTGCTTACGCCTGCCAACTACTATATTAAAAAACAGTAGAAAATTGTTGATCCTGGACACTGATTATCATCCTAAAAGACAAGAGTGAAGGAAGGTGTTTAATTGTCAGTCTTGTCGTATAGGATAGATTTTGGGGTAGTTTGGTCGTACAGCACAAGGTCCAATGCGATCAAGTTATACAACAAGTTTCACTGTGCAACCAGGGCTTTAAATGGCATAGAACACTATCAATGTATGTTTGTGATGGCTTTTTAAATATGAATAAATAGATTTCAAGTTTGTCTTCTTTAACTATGTAGCTAGGCTCGATCTTTATTGTTCAGCACCAGGTTAGTGATTTAAAAAGTTGATTTTAATTCAGTTCTTTGCATTGTTGAATGGAAGTGTTTATATTGCAAAAGTCATGAGAATTCGTGCATTTGATATCGTCTCCATCTTTCTTTGTATATTATTATGTCGTTTAGCATCGCTTTCGTTTAATCATAAATATGTAACCGAGCTAACATCTCATTTGAGATCAGTTGGGCGTGAAAATCAGGGATATTTCTTAGTGTAGGTGTACATCAGTACTCACAAAAATCAGTATATTTTGTATAACTGCAGTACGTTAAGGGTTATCCACGTATGGTCGGACAGTAAATCGTGTCTTATTAGGTAACTGTCGAGTAAAGAGTATAGCTCTCTCGTTATCACTAACTCTAGAGTGCATTGGATTAAAAGAGTTGGTGCTGATGTACAAGTGAAATGCAACAAATCAAATTTTTTAGTCAAGGAGTCAAAATGTAAATTCGATCACCGGTGATCAGAATCGTCTAATGTTATCCTATTATTTCCTTTATGTAATCCAATAGTTGCTCTAAACGTTTCATAAATGTTGTATTATTACCACTAAGTTTATGTGGGGAACAAAAATACAAGGATAACCTTTGCAATGACATTGTGATAGCAAATAACAGATTTTATACAACAACTGTTTTCTTCATTTCTTATTGTATGTATTTATACGAAACTCATTTGAAAAACCAGTGGAAGATCTCTACCTCCTCGAGTTTTAAGGCAGCTACTTCCTACATAATGGCAATGCGATCTTGTGGTGGCCACATCTCGGGTAAAACACTACTCTTAATCTTAGTGTTTTCAATATTGTCGATGGAAAAGGGACGACTTGCTGCTTGTGTACTGTAAGTTCCATAGATTTACTTTTCTCGCCTCGGGGAAGCGTGTGATTCTATGAATAGGCTCAAATGTTCTTTTCAGATTAGTAATATGTTCATTTTAGTTACATAGCATTATTTGATATATTTAATTTTCCAAATAGAACGCTGTGCGCAAAAGGATATCTTTTGTACATAATTTCCTTAAAGCTAGTTAAAGTGTCTACGTAGTCGCGGAGTAGTAGATTTGCTGATAAATTCCAGCTGAAATCAAAGGGAATAATAAATGTAGCCGAAAGAATTTTCTTAAAATCCAACAGAGAAGAACTTAAAGCTGAGAAACAAAAAGGGTCATAACAACTGAGGTAAAGTGGAGATGCACCAGACAAAATTGTTTTTACAACCAAGGAATGTAAACGATTGCTGATAGTATGCTAAACTGGTAGGAGAGAGTTAGGTTGTTTGATTAATCTGCAAAGGGCACCTTCCGCATTTGCTTAAAATAATGAGAATTACATCCCCTCTCATCTCCCACTCTCTATTAAAAACATATGCGATCAGAGACCCTTGTTTCGTATCAGTGATGTCACAAGCAATATTTCGACGCGATATTAGAAATGATTTAATATGTGTAATTTGGTTCTGTAATACAAAACTTGATAATTGTATTGAGAAACAGATTCATTATCGGTTTTGCCGGACACTTGTCATCGCAATAGTCTGAAGTAAAGAAAAAAGACTTTTGAATGGAATTTATAGGATAGAGATGATTCCAACTCTTTATTGAAAAAAAGCACCTATGCAAGTGTCGCATTTTTGCCCCTCTGCCCCCTGCCTGCTTGACATATTACTGTGATCTGCCAGAGAATGGACAGGAGCTTGTCTCCGTCTTAGAGTCACAGTCCTTACTACGTCACGTCGTAAATCTTTCAGCTCTCCTAAATTCTGCTCTAACTGTACTATATCAAGCCAAGTAGTGAAATTTAAAAAGTTGAACATCCGCCATCACTTGATTTTGCGGAGCATATCTTTTGGCTTCCAGTTGTTAGGACCTGTTATCCTTAAAAGACCTCCTTGGGAAGTGCGTTTCATCAGTTTCATATACATGGCCAACCCGCCCCCACGTGGCTGATTGAATGCGCCCTAGGACAATGGGTTGATTACAGCACATTTTTAATTTTTGGGGTTCTTAGCCACTGAAATGGGGAAAGTTTAAGTATATTTTTAGACACGTCATTTTGCAAAACTCGAACCTCGTTACTTCTTCTGCTAGTTTTCTTCAATGTATAGGGGTAAGATGACTATAGACTTAAACATCATAAAAATGATTGACACGTTCCATCTAACCCACATGCAGTGTCTCAGGTATAACAATGCTGCAGTGGCTTTTCAAATCTGAGCATCATTGGTTGATACCACTTTGGAGACATACATTAGGTAACTCTAGTAGATCAAGGGGTAAACGTTGTAAGGATTCTCTTCGAAGCTTTGGAGTTCATCTTTGGAGCACTGATTATCTGTGAGAGACATCAGCGAAGGTATCATAGTTTATTAGAGCCCTTTTTTGCAGTTGTAACTCGGACAGCAGGACAATTACAAGTTGTCAGTACATTTAAAAAAACAGAGAAGCACTACACTACGCATTGCAGATTTGCAATCGTACTCTACTGACTTCATTTGAACTGAAATTACTTTGCATAAACTTGGTAATCTATTTTAATCATCCTTTCAGAATCCCACTACCGTAGTGTAAGCAAGGTGACCATTTTTCCTTGATGGACAGAGAACGGGGAGCATGGGTATTCTAGCTTGAAAATGTTTGGCATTGGTACCTAAATTGCAAAGTATAAAGCTGCAAACATGACATGTTTTCATTTACCTCTTATACGGATGGAATTGTAAATAATAACAGCATTAAGTCATTGGAAGCCAGATGCCTAGTTAAACTTTGGTGGTCAGTTCCAACTTAAAAGGACATCTCCAAATCCTTCCATCAGTCGCGCTTTATTTGTTGCTGTTTCATTCTAACATTTCCTCTGTGACTTTCCCATACATCAGATACAGTACTCAACAGCAAAATATACATGTTGTTAAGAGGCAGGTATAGAAAGCCCCTTATGTACGTCTGACTGAAGGGTCCTTAATTCTCTAAAATTACAATTACTTCACTAGAATATATCATATCCTACTAAGTTCTGGCTTTGTGTTTCTCGATAGAGATTCTTTATATCTAACTTTGACTTAATAGTTATTTGTATAGAGAGCATAGGGGGACAGCCATATAAATGACTTTCCCTCCAGCCCATGCAATTTTGTCTGCACTCTGCTAATTGTTATAAGGTTCTAGCTTCCAACCTCACGTTCCACCACTTGCACCATTTACTTAGAAGTGCCATTAAACAGCGACGGTTCTGCTCCGGGCCTAAACTTTAAGTTAGTATTCCTTTATATTGCAAACACTTGCGTAAGATTGTGCATTAAATCAGGAAGGCATCTAAAATTCCAGTTCTTGATTGTATTGACCATGTTGGGAAATTTGACGTCATGGGACATTGCTAATTACCCCCATTTGTACCAAAAATGAGAAATCAGTTGTATTGTATCTTCTACCCGATAAACGGTGGATGGTATATCATGGTTTATGAGAATCAATGAATTAGGCTCTTTCTAAGCAAAGAGAGAACAAAGGAAGTCATGGGAGATATTGTCTGACATATCTAACCGCACATGTTACTTTTGCTTTTTCATACTAGAATCAAAACAAACAACTCCCCGTATAGGAGTTAACTATTCGAAAAGAAAACAATGCGTATAATAGGTGAAACATTTTATAAAACCTCAACTAGTTTCTCCTTGATTACACCATTTGCATTTGAAGCCGCCGGATATTGCATGGTGCCAATTTGTCTTCAGACTCTTGTTGCAGGATTATGTTCTTTCTCTTGATGAGGTTATAAAACGAGTACACACTGAGAGCACAGAATTACAAGGTGTCAAGAAATGGTGTACGTATTTTAGTGTACTAATTGGTATCTCAGAAGAGATCCTCCTATATATTACCAGAAATTAAAAGTAAAAGGAACCGAAGAGGGCTGTCTATCGATTCCAATAAAACTAAATATCTCGTATTACAAAACAGATGGTAGAAGAGTGTTCCTGCATGCAATACTAATATCACCAAACAGACTTTACAGTACGTTGACGGGTTCAACTACCTGGGAAGCCTGGGGATCTGTTAAAATGAGAAATGTGGCAAATAAATCATAAGGAGAAAGACCCTGGTAAAACGTTTTTATGAAAATGCATAATTTACAGTCTACCACCAAATGCATGATCTGGGTAAGTTAAAAAACTACCACGGAGTGCTAAACGGTTATTTTGTGTAGATTATGCTTTGTACGTCTCTGAATTAGACATTTCTGAGGTCATGGACCGAAAGAATCGAAAGACCTACTGAAACCTGCGAAAAGATGGTTTCTAAACTGAGTGTTGAGCATACCTTGTGCACGTAATACTACAGATGAGCCCGTGTTACGCTGAGCAGACATAGAGAGGGTCTTCCGAAGAAAATAATGAAGGGAAGGGAGATGGAAAGAGAGGTAGAGGTCACCAAAGAGCAATTTGCGTTTATTGTTCCATTGACGATACAAAAACTTTTAAGTTGGTCCAAATTCGATGCTCGCTTTTTTCAAAAGTAAGTACATAGTATTATCTTATTGTGACCGATAAAAAGGGGAAGTATAATTCAATACAGTACGCTATTTTCTGTTGATAGACAAAATCACATTCAAAATTTCTTTGAAAAATTGCTTTCGGACGCTAAAAAAATTGTCTCGAGTATATTCAGCTAACAAAACACAACAAATTCTCTTAAGATGAAATCAACTCTATAAAAGCCCGGCTTTGTGATTTGGCCCATGCTTTCTGTGGCACAACGATCGCCTTCACCGACTTTGACATGCACAGGGAACTTTGCCAAGCTCTAAAATCTCTAAAAAACAATCATGAGATCCTTCTCACAAAATCTGGGGTCATTATTCTTAATCAGAAAGCTCATGTCCACAAAATGGATCACATACTGCATGATTCAAGTTAATTCTAAAAACAAGATGGTGTCAAAAAGAATGATAACATGCCCAAAATTAAATCCAAAAGCGTTTACTAGTTTTAGTCAAAAAGGGTCTTTCCCTGCGCGATGTTTACGATAGGATTAGGCCTTCGGTATCAGAACGTTCACAGATGTACGGCCTTCCTAAAACCCACAATAAAGGAATTTCCGATCAATTCTTTCTATGATTGGCTCCTCGCCACAAGAAGTAGCCAAATGCCTTTCAGAACGTTTACAACTAGGACTCAACCTTCATCCAGAAAATTCATCTACACTCATTCAATTTTGTTAAATTCACACAAAACCAGATTTTCTGTTCTGAAAACACTATTTTGCACTCCTTCGACATCAATAACTTGTTTACAAATATTCCCTATGACGAGACTATGCGATGGGAAAGTGTGACATCATGATTTTGAACATTTTTGAATTAAGCGGAAAAAACTCTATTTTCATGTTACCCTATTAATGAGAACGTCAATGGCCAAAATTGAGAGTGATGCCCTTTGCCAACACGGAGATATCAGATTTTAAACTTTTGAATCTCTCTAAGAAAAGCCTATTATCTAACGCTGGCTCCTAACTTAAGAAACCATGGGCAGCTTGGGTTCTTTGTTGGTTTTTAACTTCAACTTTTTCAATTGTCCAAAAGCAGTTTAATTTTTCAATACATTTACGACATTTTTGACGTCTTTAAAAATGAGTCTGATTGTGATAGATTTCTTATAAAGTTAAACAAGTTACAATAAGCGTTAAATTTTACGTTTGAAATGGAGGTAAAAAAACTCCTTGACATGCTTCTATGTTTGGGTTATGAAGGATAGCACAAAGCTCATGACGAGTGTGCATAAGAAACCTACATTTTCTGCTCAATACATTTCTTGAACTTCTTTCTACTCCAAAACAGGAAAGGTGAACTTCATTAAAACCTTTCTTCGCCACACACTTATTATTTGTTCAACAGAAAAACTTAAAGCCAGAAATCCATTCAATAAAACAGATTTTTATGTCTAACAGCTATCCTAGAGATGTCGTCGACTTTACCATCAAGGACAAATTATCGTAATTTCCCAGTGAAAACCCCTTTGAACCTAAGAAATTGAAAACCACCTTGACTTGGTAATGTTTCGCTTCTGTTTAAAAACCAGATTAAAAAGGCCGTAGAGCTGTGTTTCGGCGCTGTGACTCCACACGAAGTTTATGCCAGTAAGAATGAGCTTTAAACTAACCATAAAGACCGTGTGCCCTCAAGAAATCGAAGCATTGCTGTTTACTCAATTTCTTTAGAGTGAGAGGCTGCCTATGTTGGTCGCACGCCTTCAAGGTTAATAGACAAAATTGAGCAGCAAATTACATCCTCTTTTCGCCAAGCATCAGCTCCTACAAGTAAACAACAACCTCGGGTTTCTAAAACCAAAAGCACTACAATGTGAATTTACCATAAGGCAACAAGTACTTGAAAACCCACACTGAGCGAAAATGTACATTGATGATCGCTTCCACATAATAGGTAAAGCTAAATTTGCTTTTCACTTGGCTGTTCTTAAGTCCATCAACATTAAAGCAAGAAAGCCGTTGGTTTGTAGTCAAATAAAATTTGACTTTTCATTAGACCTTTTCTGTTAACCATTTACTTCCAGGGATACTGATTGGTCAAAACAACCTCACTCTGGCACTTGCAACCCCAGTTCATCATCGATTCTTATAATCCACTGGCGTCGGCCACTTGCTAATTGGACCTGAGTAATTCAAGATAGTGTCAAAAAAAGCAACTTAATACTTCCAATTAAGAGAGATCTCCTTAAAGCACAACTAAGTCCCTCTGAAAAGCTTTTCCTCTTTGTTATTTTTTCATGCTAGTCGTTCACTTTCATCTGCATATCTGTAACATATCACCAAAGTTTAATAATGATATATTGAGTAATCTATGTCAAAGTGTATTACAGCCAATAGGAACATTGATCAAGGAAGAACTGCAGAGTGATTGGTTAATAAAGAGTACGGGTTTCTTTAGTTATTTCTTGATGGTTATCGATTCCTTTGTTGCATTAGGACCCTAAGGTGCACTATTCTTATTCTAAAGATTTTTGCTTAAGACGTTAATTATGTTTCTATTACACGTTTATAACGTTGTCTGGCAAGACAAATCCTCGGGAGCTTTAAAAGGATAAAGAAAAACTACTTGTCAGATAGGAGAAATTAAATCAAACAAAAAAGCACCATAGAAAATTATTAGAGGAACTAACCTTGCTTGGTACAGCCACGAAGAGAATTTGAAGTGTTCTGTACTTCTGTATTGCACTACATATAAATCAACTAAGTACTTAATTTGAAACAAAGCACAAATAAAGTGGACATTTACGTCAACATGAGGATGACTTGCAATATTTGAAAGATAGAATCATACATCCATTAAAGTGCATTCATAGCTCCTTTTGTAACACTGAGGGCAACGTTTGCTTGGCAACCAGCAAGTTTTATTACTTGGAATCGCTGCGAGAGAACGAGTTATAAGATGGCAGAGATCATTTATTAACAACTGGTAACTAAAGCGCAAATGTCGAGATATTCAACGAAGCAAAAGATATTTAAACTGCGAAATCAGGATCTAATTTCACCATGGTAACATATGCTTAAAGAATCATAAGTCACCTATTTATTTCAACGTTTTGTAATTGTGGAGGAGACAAGTCTACATATTTTGATTTCTGACCGATTGACAAGATTGACGTTGAGGTTGACAACGTTTGAGACGTGAACATGAAATAGAGGTTATGAAATGAAAGAGTTTGCTACCGTAATTGTCTTTAGTTTTTCTCGCTCTCCAAATACCACTACATCTGCGAACTTCTTTCAGTTATAGACCACGTGACTAGAGTGCTATCGATATACTGGACTCTGTGAAACTTCACAGACCGTCGTTTTTTTAAGGCCTCGTATCAAGTATGTGAAAAATTAATATAAGATCCATCCTTACTATAGTTATTATTTTGGAAGAGTTGGAATGCACCTTTTTAAGAATATCCATATTCCGACAGCCAGATCTCTTTTCGTAAAGTCGACCTTTCTCATGTATGTCGGGTTACGAGCGTGATATAATTGACTAAAACAGTTATTTAATATTAAGTTGATTGGAACACGTGCAACGAACGTTTTTCATCAATCTAAATTTTACAACAGTTTCAAAAACCAAGTACATTGCATTATCTTATTGAAACCAAAAAAGGGAAGGTAAAATAGCACTTATGCTACCCTCCCATTATTGTCACCAATTCAAGAGAAAGTTACCCACTAGTGACCTACTTATGATAATGTTTACTGAAGGTGCAGAGTATTCAAGCTTTTCCGACACTGCACTTTCACGACATCATTGCCCTAAGATCTTCCTTTTTTACCAGTTTTTGAGTGGTACCTGCAATGCTATCTATTTTGGCAAACAAAATAGCACTTAAAAGTCCAGAGTCCAAAAACATTTGGTGTAATGCTGATTAATGGACTGGCATCACCAGTCAGTCATCGACACTTGACAATCTGCCGTGGTCATTCCCCTGTTCTTTAGATCCGCAAGCTAATGTCAAAAATATAACCACTTTTAGAACTCTCATTTTGGAAATATGACGAGGAAGCTCACTAATAAAGAGAGGTATGTGATTCATCTTCTAAAGGTTCTCCTTGATTCGTACTTTCAAACAGGTCACTAAATGTCAAGACAGGAGCTATGTATTATATCAAGAGCACAAATGTGAGGACGAATACTGTGGCAATACCCCTAGTCAATAGTGCCAAGAGGGAGCTTACTTATTATACTCAAACATTAAACAATTTAGCAAATACCTGGACTGATAAACAGCCACATTATTAAAGTAAAGGATGTGATAAACGGGAAGCGAGCACATGTTCAGATAGCACGGGGAATGTATGTCCACTGCCTCCAATCTATTTTCCATGTTTTCACTTATATATTTGATTGCTTTTTATGATTAAAAACTCTTTCGATCATTTTAGGTGTTTGAGCAGTTGCAAGAACAACAATGGTCACTTGTCACTTGTCACTTGTCACTGTCAGATCTCAAGTCTTCGTATATTAAGAATGGAGGTTTGTTGCATTTGTTCCTGTCATATTTCATATTTAACTTTTACAGGATTAAATTATAACTACTAGTCAATAGGATTGGAAGATCGTTTCCACACTGGAAATCTGAACCTTATCTGACAAAGGTGAAGAAGATTCCAAGTCCTAGTTAGTTGGTGAAATCTGGTGTCACCTGGAGAGTTTCTGATTCTGGTGTCACCTGGAGAGGTTCTGAGTAAGAGCAGGGGATCTTACAAAAGACTTCCTCGGAGAAAATAGAGACAAACTATTCCAAGTATAATCCGAAGAGCGCGAAGGAGTCCTATATCAGTGTCATCAGAATCTTGCTAACCAGAGAAATGAGCGTTCAGACCCTATATAAGTGAACAATTGGCAACGTATTGGAGGGAGGAGGGCAAAGTTTGACCCTTCAACAAGAGGGCATTTGTTTATCAAATTTAGAATGAATAGTAAAGCAGCTGTGATATATGTGATTTTGTAGCTGGTGGATTAAGGAAGGCCAGTAGAGACTAATAGAACACTGAAATATGCAGAAATAAATGGGATCCTTACAGAGGAAACATAGAGAGGAGAAAGATAAAGACTTCAGGAAAAGATCTCAACATAACCCAAAAGGAAGTAAGTGATAATTTTGAAAGGCTGAGCGGAGCACAAAGCAGTAGTGATTCAGTCTGTTTAAAGGCAAAAACGAAGAGTATTGCTGAAAAAGAGGAAGATCCTAAACAGATGGTTAGAGTACATTGTAGACATTTTATTAATAAGAGTAACATCAAACTTACTTTGAGACATGCTCGAAAGGGTTTTAAAGTTCTTACAAGTTTAGTAAAGAAAGCTAGAAAAATAATGAAGTAAGGATAAGCAGAAAGATCCAAATCATGAAAGGAGTTAGACAAGGTGACACGTTATCGCTTGTGATGTTCACAGCTGCACTAGAAGAAATATTCAGAAGAATGGATTGTGAAAGTGGCATCAACATCAATGGAGAGTGTCTTAACAACTTGAGATTTACTGATGACATCATCATGTTCGCAGAGACTGAGGAACAATTAGAACAAATGCTGAACGACTTAAACACGGAAGGAAAAAAAGATGGAATGAAGATGAACAAAAGAAAGACAAAGATCATGTGCAAT
>JAAAKL020011608.1:0-13545 GCA_010016065.2 Carybdea cf. marsupialis auct. non (Linnaeus, 1758) | reverse complement strand
CCTCTCAGTCCTGGTCCTCTCAGTCCTGGTCCTCTCAGTCCTGGTCCTCTCAGTCCTGGTCCTCTCAGTCCTGGTCCGTTCAATCATGCTTTTTATGCCGTTGGTCTCCTAGGTCTCCGGCGCATCCTCTGCACCTTTCTGTTCATTTCTTCATGTCTTCTCTTTTTGGCCCTTCTTCCACTTCATGTTTCCTTTCTCGTTCTTTTCTCTTCCTCTACATTTCCTTTTCCAGTTCTGCGACCTCTCTCCTTTGCTTCCGTTCCTACAATTTCTCCATATAGCCCGTTACCTTCCCTGATTCCTCTTCCTTCTCCTTCAAGTTTTCTTTCTACCTTACTTTTCCATTTCTCTTTAATTTTATTTGTCATCTACTTTTCTTATCCCTTACACTAGTGTTTTAATTCTTCTGATATAGTTTCTTCTTTTCCATTTCAGGTACCCTGTTATGAGTTTTTCGGTAATGATATATTTCCATTTTATCCGGTAGTTTTGATTTTGTCATTTGCTTCCTATTGAAAGCTTTGGAAAATAGATCGTGTAACTTTGACCTTGTTCTCCTTTGCAGAATGAGACAGAAGCTCATAATTGCTACAGAAAGTTATCAATGTTGTACAGTGAATTGTGCGATCACGTAGACGACAGCTTATCGCAGTGTATTTATTCGTCTAATGGCCGACCAGTTTACAATACTGAAAATGGGACAGGACAGTTAGAGGAAGTAGTGGACAAAGTATATTGTCTTATCCAGAAATCCTTAATCCATCGAGGTTATCAACATCAGGACGTGTCAAAGGTGAGATGTCACATTTTGTAACGAAATTTTCTTACAAGTATGACTGTTTTGAAAATGCCCCCCTTTCTCGCAAAAAGTTTTGTCCCGTTGCACAGTTTCATGTCGTAAATTTTTTTGTTTGGCCATGCGTGTTAACATAGTTTGAGCTGCAACCTCCAGATGTGAACAAGATAAAAATGGAGTAAACTTTGGTTCTGTGTTTGAAGGGAACATACAAGATCATGGTGTATTGTAATTTATTTCTAGGCCTGTTTTAATAATTATACTTTCACGTGTTTTATTAGCCGAACATGAATGAGGCGATCTTGGTTAGGTCTGATAATAAGGTTTCACTCTCACTTATAGAAGAATCAACAAAAGGACAAACATTATGTCATTTCAATGTACTATCAGAAGCTCCCTAGACTTGCTGTAAGTCTAAAACGACAATTGGTCAAACATATTTGTGCAATATGTTTAGTCAAGAATGACATCATATTAGGTTATTTTCTACGCGTTCACAGCAATCACGAGAAAGGTATGTCTGATTTCTCACGCCGAATATCAAAGTAAGAAGACTGTAGCAGCTCATCTATGTATACGTCGCCTTCTTGCATGGAACACTAATTGTAAGAAACCCCTTTAGTAATTGGTCTTATGTTTCTCTGCACAGGCTAAGAGCGTCAACACGAGTGACTATTTACTGACCACTGTTATTCTGCGCAGTTGCGCGAGAGTTGGTCTACCATACACTGGAAAGCTGGTTTAAGAACCAATGCAGAGATTGTAAAGAGTAACCCTCCGTCCCCTTACCTTTGAAACCACATTCAGGTGGGCAACAACCTCTCTTGGAGACTCTTAGGTTGGTAATGCGTGATAAGGCATTTCGTCTGTCTCAAATGTTTCTTTTGTTTAAACTTAGGTGACAACTCTGAAACAGAAGCTCAATGAAGCGCGCCATGAAGTTGCCAGTCTGAAAAAAGAGATAGTTATTTCTAAAGGCACTATTCGAAAAAAGGAAGATGAATTAGATTCTTTAAATCAGAAGGTAATAGATTGAAAACACTGACAAAGTGATCATTTATTTTGTATTTAGGCTCAATTTTTTGGTATTAGTTTTGTAGTATACAATTGGCTGATCATTCGTCGTCACAGTGACCGCTAGTGACGTTCCTTCGCTGTTCGAGCTATCAGGAATTCTGCGAACAGAACTCTTTCTTTTGTAGTTTGTGTTATGTTTAAAACCTTTTCAAAGTGGAGTGCTTAGTTGGTGTTTCCTGAGGACTCGGCTATCGAATTTGACTGTTTGCTGATGCAGTTGATGGAAATACAGAGTTTTCGCACAAGAACATTATAAACTTTGTTGAGCTACAGTGTAAATAATTTTGAGCTTTTATATATTCTTATTTTGTTGAGCCTCGGTATTCTTAGGAATAAATAATTTTGAACTTGGTTATATTCTTAAAATGTTCATCTGTAATTTTTTATCGTCATCAAGATCAGGTAACTATGGGAACATGAATAGTAATGTGTAGAGGTGGTGGTGACAAAGATTACTCATTATCACTAAGTTTAAGGAAATTATCATTAACAATGTGTGTTGAAGCTAAGTTATGTTGTTAACTTATCCTTAATGTTTAAGATAGCTGTGCCACGATATTCTTATAAACTAGATACTGTGTTGACCTGAACTTCTGTTGCAGCAGAACAACAGATTAAAATAATGAGTTCAATTGTTTCTGCTCTCTTTGTATGTTCAGTATTGAGTTAACCCTCAGTAACCCGATTTGACATATTTATAACAGAGTTGCTATTACATGGAAATAAGATATTTAGAACGTTTATTATTTGGAACGTGGAAGGCCAATCTTAGCAAGGAACCTTGAATCGTAGCCACACCCGTTGTTGAAAATGCAGTTGTGTGTGGCAGCCAGCTTCGTAAGTTGGATTTCAAATCCTCGTGTAGAGGCTTTACCGATAACAAATTTATCATGAAATCATATCGATAGTAATGGAACATAAAACGTATGAAGTTCGAAAGTTTTCGGCATATATTAAACAAAAACTGAAACGTCACAGAACTGATGTCAGTCTGAAGGGCATTTGGAAAGTTGGCCCATTTCGAAGGGGAGCATATTTGTAAACGGAGCTTGCGAACGAGTTCATCCGTCTGAAAAGCGGAGATTGTGATCGTATTTGAAAAAGGCTTGCTTATTCGTGTGGACACCGTACAAGTCCCTAGCCAATTTAGAATGAGGGGGCATTTCCTCTTATAGGGTGCTGTAGTTACTAACAGAGCTCTCCGTTTATTTATTAGGACATCAAGTTTCCCTTCCTATTAGCGAGCTTCGGGCCCTTGTTCAACAGGTGGACTTATTTTTTAAATAGTTTACTTCATGCACGTATTTTATTTGCTGGTATTTTTTATAGGTTGGTCATCAAGGAAGGGAAATAGTAAACCTTAAACAGGAAAAGGAGCTACTTCTGTCAAACGCAAGCATTGAAGATACTGTGAAAAAAGCAATTGTAGATCGCCAGGAAGCATATAAGAGGTTGGCCTTCGTGTTTGTTTTAGTTTAGAGTTCATGTTCTTCCAAGAATTAAAATCACAATGTTCTGTATAAGGCATTAAGATTGTCAGTGGCCCTTTAGTATTTTTCGACACACACCGGTTCCATTTTCAGACATTATTTTCACGGGCCGGCCCTGAAGGTGTGCCGCAAAAATAAATAAAATGGAATGATGCTACCTGCACTAAAACTGTGGTGTGTTATGAATATTATCATTAACGTGAATCCACTTCATTAGCTGCATGTACGTCACACAACTTCTTCTTACACACGCAGGAAAGAAATGAAGTCATCTGTTTTCTCTTTATGTTCCGGCAACACGTGACCCTCGGACCAACACTCATCCAAGAACCGGAAATTGGGGGGTTACTTGTACAGCGGACAATTTGCAGATGTGACAGGCAAGCCCCCTGTATGTGTAGTGACGATATGGGGCGAGAATTTTCGGCAAGGCGCCCTTATAATTTTCATGCAGTAGGCAATTAGATTTAAAGGTGACAGCCGAGGAAAGAATGATTTTGAAAAGTAAAGAAACGCATTTATGATAAATGGATAGGCTTATTTTTCTAATCATTATCATATGTAATGAAAGTTTTTGTTTTTGGCCAGGGAGAACAAGAGTATTTCTGAGCTTGAACAAGTGAGAGCTGACATGAAGAAACTTAATGATCAATTAGTTGATGCGATACAGCAGAAAATAGAACTGACAGAACAGCTGGATAGGTGGCAGGTAGGTAATCATTAGTTTTGAATAACACATTGTTTTGGTTTTCTCTTATTATCCACCCATTTTACAAGCCATTTTCCATCCCCAAGGATCCTGTCTCACGTTTTTATCGCAACCCATACCATCGCGCATCAAAGATTTATGTTGTTGAATTCAGTGCCCATCGTTATCCTTAACGACTACTTGAAAATGGCATTATCATGATAGCAAAGCGTCGGGGGAGGAGTATTTTGTTTTAATTAGTATACCTCACAAGTTTTCGCCAAAATGTTAAATTGCTTTGTCACCAAGTTACTCTTCTGGTTTTGTGTAAATGCATTCGAAACAGGTTATGGACCCGCTTAAAAATGTTATCCAATTGTTGAGCTTCATCAACATGTCATGAAGAGAAAGTACTTGTTACTAATGTATATTCTTCTGTAGTATGGGTTTTTGTTCCTTCTAGACAAGAAGAAAATGTAACCTGGTTTCTTAGGCCTTGATTTTCTGGGTGGTTAAGCCTACCCACGAATAAGCCCGACAATCCTGAAAACGGGGGCTAATATTTTGATTCACATATCCAGCCAATTCTAAAACGAAATATATGTATTTGAATTTAGATTTAAAACTAAATTGTGGAAAGACCTTAATTAAATGTTGAAAACATGTTAAAGGCCAGGAAACGGTTTTCTTGATTTTGATATAAACTTTAAGTCAAGGAACTGATAAAATGTCACTTTGATCTAAATATGATATTTTGACTGTATTATTACATAGTTCATTGCCCGTTTTTGGAGGCTCTTTCTTGCTTAATACTACAGATGAACAGCAAAATTACCTTTTGGGAATATATTTAGAAATTGCTACAGAAATTTGATAGTTTTGGGACTGATGAACCTGAGGATGCCGGAGCCTTGATTATTTATATCCAAAAGCTATTGGTGAAGATGCCCGAGTTAACATCTAAACTATTCACATGCTCAAGAGTTACTCTTTACGCCTGTGAAGACGGATACCTTTACTATGTACATACGTAGAGCGCACACACCTAGCTATATGAGGACTAGAACATAAATTCCTTTTAGTTGCCATACTGACCGTAGCAACCCTTAAAGGTTGCTCTATTAGCCCCATGGTCCCTCTTCAGTGACAATACAAGTTGACGTTCATTTTGTTGCCTGCTGACGGCCTTCCTTCGATTTCGAAATTGTCTGAAAACTTTTTGGGTTTTAAAAAGTTACTTTCAGTTCTTCTTTTGAAGTACATTGAAATCCTCCTTTCAAATGGCCGCACGATTAAAGGGCTATTTTGATTGTTGCTGAAGGGAAACGGTCGTAATTAGCTTCATTCGGACGCCAGTTTGAGGTGTTGGGCGACTGACGCAAGGGTAATGAGGACGAATTCTTGTGTGAACCATGTAGCTGTGTGCTCTTGCAAAGAACATATTGCGAACCAGGGTTTGCCATGCATTACGTTCAGCTGCCGGTTTGTATTGCTTACCGTGTCCCATACTTCCACTGGTGATCTAACGTCCTGATAGTGTTGAGATCAGTAGACATGATAATGTATTACATATCATGATATCTTTGTTGTTTCTGGCATGGTTTAAATAAATTGTCGTTCAGTTTCTCAACTCGGCCTTCATCCCACATGTAAAGAAGTCTCTTTGGCAAGCTCTCCCAAGTAAATAATTGAGGAATCGCACAAATAGTGAACAAGACATTGAATTATACTCTAAAGAAATAGGTAGTTCGATTGTGCTTCAAATCTTTAATAGGCAGAACAATCATACTGGAAGCAGTCATCAAGTATTTAGGGTTCCCGTAGTTTTGAATAGTTTGTCATCCCGCATTAACTTAGCAGCTTTGTTTCCTTGGTTGCTTAATTTTTTTAAAGCAGTAATGATAAGCTGCTCTTCGGCTTAGGGCAAATATCATTAATTTCAATTACAGCTTTCCGTTGTTACATTATAATGCACATTCATTACCTTAAAGCTTTAAGCTCCGAATTTTTATTTATTAATGCGTACATTGGTTGCCTCCGCTAAAGAAGTTGGAAAAGCTTATATTTTAATGGCTACTGGTTTTCTGTGAATCTGCTTATGCTTGACGAAGATACCCTCGCAACAAGGATAGAAATTGGTGCCCTTTTTGTGCCTTAACCTAGTGTGTCCCTTCTTTGAGCGAGACATCGGTGCCTTTTGCTGTAGTAGAAAGTGCCCCCTATTGTGAAATGTATAAGAATGTTGGTGTATTTTTTTTATATCTCTATGCCTGCGATATGGTCTATGTATCAATACCCCACTGTCTTTGTACCAAGAGTTCCAGTTTGTGTCACAATTAAATTCGATGTGCAACCGGTATTACCTCGTACACTCATTTGCAGGTACACTTTCATATGTATGCAAGTTATATTTGAGCCTCCCATGCTGTCCAATTTCGAAAACGCTATACTGGGCATGCGTCCTGTTTTGTTTGCAAACATACTATCTAGCAGTTGTGATTACTGTGGGTGACTTGAGGTACAAGGTGAACATGTTACATTCACATTAGTAGATTTGCAGACAGCAACGTGTAAGCCGCCGCGGTCTAGTTGATAAGGTCCTTGGCTTCAGTTCAAGAGAGTCAGGGTTGATTGATGACGTCAGGAAGGGCATCCAGTTTTAAAGTGCTCTGTGTTCCAGTAACATGTCCCATGTACATTACCACTCCCCTAGCCCCAGTAATGGGGGGTGCACGGCGTTAAAATCGCATCGAATTTGCAGTAAGCAACAACAAATAAGGACACATTCATCATATCAATTGGGTTTTCGAAATGCCCGTAAAATAGCGTAGATTATTAATCGGTTAGGAAAAGACAGTATGAGGGCATCATAATAGGTAGTAAGGGTGGAGGGCACTGGTCAACACTAGGACAGCATTTTGTAAATGGAGGGTTGGTTTTATGCCTGCTTTATACTTGTTGGTTTGGATTAGAACGCAAAAATCGTTCAATTTACCTTTTCAAACATCTTCATATACAGGTTGACATGGCAACTCTAATTCAAAAGCAGCTGAATTCAAGTTCGATGGGTGATCCAAAGAAAGTGAAACGAAGATCATTTTTTAACACCAGATGGAGCTGGGGAACGCCAAGAATGGTAAATTCCAAAGAATCCCAGTAGTCAAGCTATGTTGAAAACATTTATAGCCGTGATCGAATGTATTATTTAAATATGATGGATGAATTCACAATTGTACAAAGACGCTGATTGTGTAGAAAAGGATTTGTTTTGTAGTTGTTTTATTTATTACGTTGTACAATACACAGTACACAAGTGGATGTGAAACGAAACACGTTTGTAAAAAGAAACACTGACTATCTGGATTGAACTGGTGTCTCTGAATAAGCAGGAATTTTTGACTGGCGCTAGTCACATACAGGTAGAGGTATCGGCATCGCTACAGGTAGCGAAGACCGTTATGGAAGTTCTACGTTGCTTTTAAGTAGTCACGCAGCAATTCATAAGGACGTAGTTAAATGATCATTTGGTTTTGTATATACAGTTATCTCAGGGACGTCCGTCAACTACAATGATTCTCTTTGATTAAATTCGTGCTCGCTTAGTCTACCCGTGTTCTTCAATGGTGTCTTATCTTGTATCGTCTCCGTTCTCAAGCATTGAAAGCAGCACTGTAGTCTAATTCCAAGCATGAACTATAGTTACTTTAGGGAACATACCTTTATGAAGTCGATAAAAATTACAAATGATGGCCTCCTAAAACCTACCTGAAATCCTGAGGAAGAAAACAGCGAAAGTAGTTCCAGAGCTCCTGCATTTCGCATGTTCTTATACCAGGGGGACTACATTTAGGGTTATTTTCGGAAGGAATTTTGTAGTAAGGTACAATCTAAGAAGTACTTCCGGTTTGGAAAGCTCACACAAATGAATTATGAGAAAGGGTTATAAGGACAAAGAAAATGGACACCAAATTTTTTAATTAGAATTTTGAAGTGGGCATCGTTTGTACCTGACTATCAAGTATAACGATATAGTATTGCTAATTCTTAAGAATTCGAATATTTCTTTATTTAAACTATATTAGTCAAAATTGGTGTATAACATGATGGCATATTTAAGGGTTTCATAGATGAGACCTAGTTGAAGGGTGGTAAACCACTCCGAAGGAAGGTAACACCGATGTTGTAAGATGCCTTGGCTGCTGAGGTGAAAGCGTCAATGACAGACATGAGCAAACCGGCCTGGGAAGAAATGAAGAATCAGGGGAGGGGTCAAAAGCCGGTCGTTGCTAATATTCTGTTCTATTCAAGTCCACTAAAGTCCCCCAAAGATAATTCCTCGAAAGCAACTTAATCATGCCACTCTGTAAATACTTAGTTGTGTAAAAAAAGATGGTGAGAAAATTTCGCGTTCATTTTCAGCAGTTGACAGGAATCAAACCTGATGAGGTTCGAATTTTTGTCTGCTGTAAAATTCTTTAGCCTGCAAAGGTCCAGAAGAAGATATTGTGAAAGAAATCCGCATCTAGCCACAGAGTGATCTGTACGCCCAATGGGGCAAAGAGACGAAGAATTTGAGGTAGAAAAATATTATTTAAATCTGACCTTCTAGGAGTGTAATGTTTCTCTGATCACAAATCAAAGGAAAGGCACTTTGACTACAAACATTTTTACTCAGAAATTGACATATTTCACCGCATGGTTTTTGTGTCTTACGCAAGACTATGCAGACACCATAGACGTGATAACAGCAAGAGGTGAAATTTCGTACAATTTAATACCTGAAAGGAAAAAGTTATCATAAACAGATCGTAAGTATGGTAATGCGCCCATGAAATCACACTGCGCTTATTCTAAATCCGAGATTCTTGGTGCGGAGCTACTTAAGAGTGCGGCGCTTAAAAAAATGTACCACATTACCATGAAATTACAATTTAAGAATGCTCCAGAGAAACATTTAAACTAAATAACATCGTTCATACTGGAGAAATGTCATTCGTATCGTATATGACCACAGTGAATGACAGTGATAGTGAAATAAAAGCCATACTACTTGTGTCATTATTTGAATGCCTAGTTTTTTTTATGTTTTGCATTTAGCTTTCGAGGTGTGACGCATTTTTGAAGGCGATACTTAATCGATGTATTACATTACATTTCGTTAAAACATTTTTAGAAATGTTGCCTGAAGTTCCTAAAGTGCACAATCCCATACGAAGTCATGTTTCCACTACATTCAGCCTTCATATGTTTCACATTTCGTATCTTCTGTTGTAGGTAACGGAGTTAAATATCTGTCAGACGTCTTTTGTTCCTGCAAAGTATAGGTTTGTTGTTTTGTTGTGGGTTTGTTGTTTTTTTTTGGGGGGGGGGGGGGCGATAGCATGATGTTGCGGAACCAATATTACAGAAGCAATGAAGGGCGAATTTGGCGCAGAAAAAGTGACAGTCTTTGAACTACCGGTTCTGGTTCCAGGCAATGATGAGAGTTTAAAAAACACGGCAGCATTTCGTGTATCAAAATGACGTTTTCGACATCGTTAAGTTAATGATATTTCAGAAATACTTATGCTCCTCCCAAATAGCGACATGTATTGAAGCTACAAGCTTTATTGTTTTAGAAGTCAAGACAAATATGAACGTGTTTTTCCTATATAAATACCAGACATCTTACCGATTCACAATAATCCGGGTCAAAAGAACTTTAATGCTAGACTACTGACTCCAATACTTGAACGGACAATTCTTGAAATGAAAGCACTGCAGCAGACATAATGGAGACAAGAAGGAATAAGAAGTGTTGATTTTGTAGGTTGGCATAGCAACACCTTATACACGAAGTCGGGTTGAGCCAAGATGACTCATAGAATAGAAATTTTAGACAATCGGCCGCCATCGCTGTCCGAGCAAACTCCAAAGGTTAAGAAATGAAGAGAAGACTAAAAGGATTACGTTTTACTTCTTTCGAAAACCGACTTTTAAAAACCGAAATAAAAAAACAGCCACGAAACAAAAACAGAACAAAAAAATTCCAAGAAACGTTCGTTCTCAGTAGTCGTGTATTAACGACTTTTATATGTTAGTAGAACCGAAAGAGGCAGATAATAAGAAATACGACACAAATTTTACTAGCTTACAGTCGAAGTCGCATCTGTCTTGCACTGAGCAGTATCGCGACCTCACTCGAATTCTTTATACGCACGTGAGAACCACCTACCAAAATCGAGGGATGAATAGCTTCTCTAGATCTTAAAAACGGGGTTCACACGAGTATCATCACAAGTCACCGGGCGACAGCAAATCCAATTGACTAGCAAGTTGTAAGACTCGCAGGGAAACGTACGACTATTGACATCGTTTTATGGAGCCCAACCCGAAACGGTAATTAAACATGACAGCCTAGACACTAGTACAAAGATTAAGTTACCATAGCAACAGAAATATATCAACCAAATTCATACCAGGTGTTGCTCTCATTCCTTCTAGTCTACATTAGCACACAATTCTCTACCAGTGGACATCAACATCCCGCTCTACGCAATTTAGGAGAACTTCACCATTTGACTTGACTAAGGAAAGCTTATCTTCCTGCCCCACGATCCATTCAAAATTTAATGAAAGTCGCAAAATAATATCCAGCGCTCGAATCGCGGTGGTGTCATATATTGTATATCACTATAATATTTTCAAAGCTCACCATTTCAAATCCTCCCTTCTTGATAACACAAAGATGATACTAATCCAAAACTGCGAGGGGGTTGACCTAAGAGCATGTAGACTTTTTAGGGCTTGTCGTGACACATGGTTTGCTAGCCGAACCACAGACAACCAAACTACCCTGCTGGCGATATTCAACAATGCGGTTGCTCCTTCATAAACGATACGAGCATATACTTGTTCCTAAGTTTTGTTTTGCTAAAACTGGAGTGTTATTTGTTATTGTAATATCTGAAAATTTAGGGAAGATTTGGTAGCAATCACACTGACAGCGACAAATTTGAGACGAACGCGACGAACGAGACGAGTGGAAATAAGAGTAATATAACATATCTTGAAACACGGGATCGCTTCTCACACGCAATTTGCAAAAGCATTACAAAAATTAAATACCGTATTACTACATAACCCTTCTGAACGAACAATACACGTTGTTTCTTAAACATTCATGCACTGTTTAATAGGCTTCCTATAATCTCAGGCCAGAGATTCCTTCAGCAACGAGAATATTAAAATAAATCAAGGTAACAGCATAGCGGTGTTTGATCTCATTGAAGAAAATATATGACCTTGACTTGGTTAATATGAAATTTTCGAACCTTTCTCTCTTACACTTCGCTAATTCTCAAAACATTTCAATTTCTCGAATGTTCAGACAGCCATCCCTAAACTAGTCGCCATGGGGCAGTTGTACTCCGTGTGATCTTGACGGCGAGTAAGTTGATACGCAGCCATTCGTTTGCGAGCAGCCACGAAATTTCCTTTTAAACGTATTTTGCATTCATGATTGAAGAAGGATTAGACTTTTTAAAAGCCTGTTGAATCCAATGGATACGAAAACGTTTCGATACATCAAGTTTATAGTTACAATAAGATACTAGGTTGCCATAAACCAAGGAAATAGGAGGGGTCAATACAATACGGCCAGTGTACAACCCTTTGTTTCTGATACCAAGTCAATCGAATCTTAGTTGAAAAAACCCATACCATATAAAACGGGAGAGAAAGTATCACGATATCGTGTGTATGATCCAACACAATTGAAAATAAACGGAGCTATGCAAAAGCTTAAGAGCTCCTACCTGCCGTGACCATAACGTGTATTTAGAACCTATGCCAATCCCGTCGCTAATTGACAGGAGATCACCGTACTTACCTAATATGTACTTACGACACGTAGATTGTATACACTTAAAGTTTGACTGCGGCGATCAGTATTGTTTTGTGGTACAATTATAACCACTTTCTTTAAAATCGATCCACTCTCAGCAAGGCAGCTTGTGTCACTAAACAGGTGAACTTCCTTCTCTTTGTGAGTATACGGTGTTACATCACATATTTTGCGAAACGGAAGCTCATACCAGAAATATGACTAGGGAAAACCATATTAACGGGTCATTTATAGAATATGAAAAGGCATTGATCCCCCGTTGGGGCGGTAAGTAGGATCCTATGATTCTTCTCGCTGTTAACTCCATTTTTAAGTAACGAACTTATCCATGGTGCTATGTATCCTTCAAGAAATAAATATCTATACATTAATCGACCTCTCCAGATCATGCTCATTTTCACTATCAATGACAGGCAAAGGTTTATTCACTCGAAGTGGTTCAAGTGACAAGTTCTTCTCTGCTGCCATATTCATGAAGGTAGTACATAGCCTATTGTAGTTCTCAAAGTCCACCTGATATGATCTCAACGTAGGTTCCACTCCAGCCCTTAACAATAGTTCACGTGTAAGTGCTTCTTCCCCAGGAAAAAGACATCTACAAAGACGAAAGGATGGCGTTGAAGAATTATTAAATTATAACAAATTCTAGTTAATCTCATTCTCCATTTCTGGAGGACAAGCAATATCAAACGCTCTGGAAGACACTGCTGCTGCTACTTCTACTTATTATTAGCTATTACTTCAGTTTACTAGATGACACATGCACACTTATGTGCAAAGAACTTGACTGTGAGGGATATTTAAGCAACTACCGGTGCGTTCTTTTCACAACAGTCACGTATACAACTTTCTGAGAAGCCGTAACGAAAACGCATACATCTAAAATGTTTGAAAATTGGCCCGAAAAATACTGCGAGAGCTGAGAACGGGCACTAGCAAAGGTAGCAAACACCTGAAAATGTGCTGAGACTCCACTTTGAACAGCAGGTTTTATTAACAAACTTACATAAGAGACGCCGTAATAAAATGCTAGGAAGGTGGGCTCCTTAGTGAACTTCTACTCTGAGACTCATCTTCGTCCACCCTTACTGTGATGTTATGGCTCAAAGTTACGCATCATTCATTCTCCTTAGCAACAAAAAGGTCACTCATGTATTTAAAAATATAAAGCCAGGGGATGATATACCCCAAAATGCGGTAAACTGGGAATCCGCTGAACGCAATTTTCGTTCATTGAAAATACAGCTGAGCCCTCTAAGCTGAATGAGTTAAACATCGGGTAGTGCAAAGGATAATTTACTGCTTTCTTCCCTGACACTGTTCACAAGAGCTCATCAGGAGTAACTATTTAAAGCAATAGTTATGGCAACGCGACCTACAATGATTCACATGTTTACACACTTATGGGATTAGAGTCACATACCACGTGGCACCACATCTTATATGCCGATCATTTCCCTATTATGGGATGTGCTTGCTAAGGCTCTACAGCAACTGCTCATAAGACAAATGCCCACATGACTTGTGCTTAAAAGCATAAACGGAAAAAAAACGAAGAGCGTATTTTCACTCTCTATTTTTTTTGGGGGGGGGGGGGGGGGGGGGTAAA
>JAAAKL020011607.1:0-13545 GCA_010016065.2 Carybdea cf. marsupialis auct. non (Linnaeus, 1758) | reverse complement strand
CCTGACAAAACCCTGCATGGTCGCCAGATTATTGCAGGATTTTTCCAATCGAATAATTAGGGTCCGAGTGACCAGATGACATAAGGTAGCGCTCGCACTCACAGGCTGCAAACGCCGTGAAAACCTACAAAACATTGCCTTTCAAACAAGTAGTGTAAATGCTCGAGGATAAAAGATAATTCTTTGACGTAAACTGTTTTATAAATGCTCGGTGCATCTGCTGTATTGAAGCTCCCTAATGATTTATGTCATAATAACCCTGGTTCAGCACTATCTGCAATAGTGCAGTTTCGTATACCTCTCCGAAACTAGCAAAAATGTTGCGCTTAGACTATATTGTACCATTTTTTAATTTCTCCACTTCATCAACCGGTTAAAATACCCCAGTAAAGAGAGGGCCACTCGAAGTAATATTTAAATGGACAACCCCAGTCTCTTTTAATGATAGTGACCCTCGACATGATGAATGGATATCTGGTCCTTGGTCAAAAAATAAATGTTGCTCCACTAAAAATGAGTTGAGGCAAGTCCCCGTGTATGCGCAGCCTTAATGTGATTGAACATCAAGTAGTCCGAAGTGTATTCCATATTTTCTCTTGGTCCCCTATGGGAGCAAAAGTTAAACCATCATCGCAGAACAAGCTGACAATTCCTAGAAGGAGCTTCATATTACATAGATATCTAGTATGATAAGATCTTGATAAGTTAAGGGCTCACACTTATCGTGCTTCCTTTTCAGCATGATATGCACAAAATCTTTCGCGGAGGGCCATGAGCTTGGATGATGTCGTCAATTTACCAATCATTTAGATTACAGGGTGAGGCGTGTCCTGGTAGATTTTTAACCATTTTAAAACGCAAATAAACTCAAAATGGCAAGTTACTGAATGCAAAGATCAATTTAGAAGCTTATTAGTAATCCCAAAAAAGTTGGCTGGGGCCTAAGGAACATGGCCAAGTACCCCCTTTAAATACGCCACAAATTCTTCTTGCACAGACGAGTGTATTTTCCCTGCGGAATCCTCTGAATGCCATCACTATATAATGAATGGAGGACACTTCTCGTCTCTCAGTAAATTTGTGAAGTTCAGTTTACAATGGCCTACTGATGATACACACAAGTTTCAAGATAGTATCATCTGATTTCTGAACAACACGGTTTATCGAACAGACCCTTGCTTTGTCAATTCCTAATGGAGCCTTTAATTCCCCAAGCCACACTGTTTTATAAGGTCATGCATTGGGCTAATAAATGGCCCCGAAACTCGCCTTCGTTTTTAAATTGATATAAAGATTGGTTTTCTTTCTTAGTAAATTTTCTGGTTCTTTGAGATTCGGAACAGGACTTCCGATGTAATCTGGGGTCAGGTTGTTGATAATTTGTAAAATTGTATCAGAAGTCTAGTTCACCTTTTATTACTTAAACATTCCACCCAAACTCATCATATAATTTTTGGGGGGCGGATATCCCATTCTGGTACCAGATATAACACGACCATCAGTGCACTGTACTAAATGTAGCTTGCTTATTTAAGTCATATTATGATTTGTTGTCTATGAAGCCGTCCAAGTGCAGCCATGTTCAATCAATGAAACTTACAAAGTTCTTATTCAATTTTAAAATGCCACCTGACCAAGAATATAAGGGTATTAATCGGGTTTCTTTCTAGAATTTTAATTCAACAAAGGAGACTTTTGATACAATAACTGAATGCATCTATTCTGTTGTAAGCCTCGTTTGTTTACATCTGGCCTGTACAGCCATTGATCCTCTAAGCCTATAATTCTGTACGTACTACCAACAGTCAGGCACATACAATATGCGCGAGAGATATCCTACACTACAACCTTTAGTCATCAGCCTGATTTGTATATCCAATTAAGCTTTACCCGGATCTGTACATTGTCCATTGTAATCCATAATCTCTACTGTACAGTATCTAAAATAATGTGAATAGGACATTATTGAGGGCATAGTACACTAGATCCTGAAGATGGCAAAATCCTTTGAAAAGAGTAGTTTCATGTTCTCGGGCCAATGAACCTAGTTTCTTGTTTGCATCTTCTTGTTTTTGCTTTCTTTTAAAACATAGAACTTGTTAACTGCTAGCTATTTACAATATTGAATACTGACTAATAGAATGCTGGCATTGTATTTGTATACTGTACTGACAGTCATGTGTTTTATTGTGAGGTCAAAGCTAAAATATTGTTTAATGACACCCTCTGCTGGACTTAATGATCAAAATACCGAAATGTTTTCGCCGGTTGATTTTTTACATTTTAAATGACTAATCATTATCTGCTCAGAGAGGTGTGATTATGTCTATGACGTAGCAAATCCTGTCTGTGATTATTTTTGTGGTGGAAACATTGCTACTTTATTTTACATTTACACCCAAGCTTATGCAGACATATACATGGTGTTCATAAAATTACTAACTAGGCATAGGTCCAAAACCAAACACATATACCCCTTTGTCTGCTCTTGGAATCCTCTATCTATTATCTTAATTTATGTTGAACAAGAAAACCATTTGTGACCACATGTTCCACAAACAATGCACAAATTCTGTCATAAGATTCAAAAATTGTGTATTCTCATAATATAGATATCTGATGCTCTTATTAAGACTCAAAGAGATCATCCTTATCTCATGTTTCTACAAAAAACGTTTACCATCATGCTGTTACTGGAACTTACATAATCAAATACTTTAACTGCAGGTTCATGCGGGTTCTCTTTATAAATGGAACTGTTAAATGTTATACAAGACTAAATTATAGTTAGCTTATAGAGTTTTATGCGAAGTAAGATTTGAAATGACTGTGTACTATATAGAAATAACAAGTGTTGGCTCAACCAGGATTACATTGTGCATCCCAATGTCGCTACTTGTTATACAGACGTACCTGTTAGAGACCCCATTCTATGTAGCAAGACTTCTCAAGTTGCAGTACGTGCGGCTTCCACACACATGTAGTTGTTTTGCTAGTCAGTTATAATTGTACTAATCTCATCTGTTATGCAACAGGAAAACTGAAAAGATGAACTTCACCTACCCTTTCAAATAATTGGAGCTCTCTAGCTTTCATTTTTACTAACTTTTGCACCAGATACACTTCGTTTTTCTATATATTTCTATTTGTATATGATGATTTCAAAGACGATGAAACTTTAACTTAAGCAAAAAAGCTAGAACAACTTTAGAGTTTTACGTGGCCCGTCCCAATTTAGGCTCCCCTTTCTTTCTATTTATGATTCTAATGCTTTTTCTACAGTAGAAACTAGTTATCTACGTAATTATTACACATTAGCACCCTTTGTGCTATTTAAGTCTAAGTA
This sequence comes from Carybdea cf. marsupialis auct. non (Linnaeus, 1758), assembly GCA_010016065.2. Taxonomy (NCBI): domain Eukaryota; kingdom Metazoa; phylum Cnidaria; class Cubozoa; order Carybdeida; family Carybdeidae; genus Carybdea; species Carybdea cf. marsupialis auct. non (Linnaeus, 1758). Next base: position 10,199 of record JAAAKL020011607.1, on the reverse strand, counting down.
TCGGTTTTGAAAACCAGGCCCAGCATTAGTCTCCTTTCACATATCTGCTACACCTGTAATAAAAATCTCCCGTAGGTGGAATGAAAAGAGTAGTGAAACTAATAGAAAGAATATTCATTGGCGTAGATACACAATATTTTGAAAACATTTTAACAAAAAAATAAGTTTTCGTAAATATTGATCTACTTATTGTGTAAGAAGTATCATAATATTACGCTCTCACTCTTTTCATCGTTTTTCTGAGAAAAAAAGCTTCCCACAGACCATGGTCAGATGCCAAAATACCGCAATGCGTTTTGTCCCCTCTTCCCCTGATGCCAGTGGCGGTTTTAGGGGAGGCCGACGGGGCCATGGCCCGAGACCCCGCGCCTGTAAGTAGCCCCGCTCTTCAATGCTAAGAAAAAAGAATGTGTCTGACTGCCCATATCAATATCATGGAAGTAAGCAAAAACTCGAAACTGTATCGACTGGAAGGAATAAAATGTCTCTGAAACTTCCGCAGTCCGGTCATGTCTGAAGTTCTTTGTAATGCATGACGTCATTGGGTCCCACAAACTTTTTCGGTCCAGGGCCCCGCACCCTTCAAAACCGCCACTGCCTGATGCCATGGCCTCCTATTGTTTTTGGTTATGAATCTATTGGCTAGCGAGCTACGCGCATGCCTTTGTTGGATCATTCTGGAGCTCAACACTTGCCATTTTTTCTAAGCAGGAGCTGGATGTTTCTGGTTGTATAGAGTGCAGGCTTTGTTCCACTTTTACCAGTTTTCATCAAAGTTGGTAGACCTCTTATCAAATTTACATTGAAAATCTTTAAAAATCATTTTTTGGGGTGGCTGAAGGGGAAATCTGGTGGATTTTTGGATGGAAGAAATTTTCGTCTGTAGTTTTTTGCTACTTCGTAATCATAGGGTAGAGGCACGTATTTTTACCTGGCTACGCCACTTAGGATATTCAAGGACAAACAAAGGAATATGTGAGAAGATGTCAGGATAAAGATCCTCAAGGTCTACTGGAGCAGTACAAATGTATTTTGATCAATAAAAGTATTTCTTGCAAAGCTAATAAACCTTGTTAGCCTAGGTTCCTTCCACGCTTTTCATTTTATTTAATTTTAAGTATTTTCTTTCCACTTCTTTTCTGTCATTTGTAGTGGACAAAATTTATTGCAATATTCAAACCTTGACAAAGGAATAAATATTAAAGTTGAATGCTTTGGGAAGTACTGCAAAGAGATTGGGTGATTCAGTGACAACAAGAAGAGAAAAGATGGTTCGTCGGAGGCAACGCTTATACTTTTCATTTATGAGTTTGCAGTGGTACCGAGACCAACTCAGCCGCGTCCTGTTAGAGGACACAGCTGGGTTTACATTTCAAACACCCTTGCTTCAAATGCTCACTTCATTGGGAACAGTAAGCATCTTTCAAAAAAGTGATGAATAAATAAACAGTAAAATATACCTTTGCTACCGTCAAGCGGTGGTTGAGAAACCCTCTTACATGTTATTACGTCACCTTTCCATAGAATGAATACTATTTTACGAATCTCGTTTCCGCTTTCCAGAAAAAGTTAAACCAAGTCCTAGTCTTTGAATGATGCAGCTAGCTTGTTGTTTGGGAACTGCAAAGTCTCGGCGACATACATTTGTATGTACGTATGTCTAGGGTTGCAGGTCGTAACTTGATGTTGGCGAATTATTAGCAGACAAACAATTAAAAAAGCTATTACAGAAGTTTTGATCCATATAAGATAGTCTGGAATTGCCGTACGTGGCAGATCGACCAAGAATAGTAATCAGATGAATATCAACGAGGACCATGAATGATAGTTATAATTAGGTTTCAGAAGAGACAATTTAAAATGATTGTTAGGAAAGATACTAAAGAAATAGAAAGTATTCGGGTTTTCTCTATTTTGACCGAGATTTAACAAAAACGTAACCTCAATTAGTCAACGATTGTAGGTGAGCCCTACTGATAATACTAAGCTCAGTTGATAAAGTTTACGCTGCGACTACTTGGGTCAAGGATTTGGATCCTATTGGTGACATACTTTCCTATTTTTGTAGTATCATAGATAGTACGTACGATTGGAATGCTTAGACTGGCTGAACTAGCTAATAATTTCATTGGTCTTAATGAACAAAATATGGCTAAGTGGAAAACTAGATTGCATGAAGATGGTAAACTGCTTGGCTATTTACAAATCAAGAGAGGAGTTTTCCAGGGCTACTCTTTTTTACGGCTGCTGTTTTTAATTGCTTCATTACCATCGACAAACGCTTTGAGAGGAACAGGAATGCTATACCAACTACGAACGAACGTAACAAAATTAATTATCTCTTCCTCATAGACGATTTAATACTTCATGGAAAAGTGATAAGGAATTGGATACTTTGGCTAAAACAGCCTAGCATTGCAGTGATGATATCAAATTTCAGGATGGAAAGTGTAAAGTTACAGGGACGTGCCGTCAGTGAATGCAACGCACGCACTGCATGCCTTAACAATTTCAGGAGATAACCTGTCACTTTCATATGTCCTTGCCCTTAACTTTTTCAGGTTCTTTGTAGAGCATCGTAATTTCAGGTCAAATTAAGAACTGTTGTATCAACCCCGTCAAAATGCTTCTCCAATCTCAACACGTTGACCATTTTCGTTAGCTTGGCGTCACAGTTTCCTAGAAGTTCCCTGAACCTCCTCAAAATAACCAAAAAGCTGTGCTTTACAACGCCAACAGCTGAGTGTGGGGGAAGTTGTGCAACGAAGGCATGGATAAAAATGCTTACGTAATTCGACGTGAATCAAAGGTCAACGCATGCATCAAGATTTCTGCTTTTTCCATTCTTTAGTTTCGTGCTAAAAAATGAACTACTGTGTGCAAGAATAGTTGACTCAAACTTTTCGATCGCGGGAATTTTAATCAAAGTTTAAAATAATCGAGAATGGTAGACCTCTAGAGAGACCTACGATTATTAAAAGTTGTATACAGAGACGCAAAGAAGTTCTTCATAATTTTAACGAATCTATTTACAAATCTTTTAAGTGGATATATGGGTGTCCGAATGTGAATAAATCCTACTGTTGGCGTTGGTTGTTGTTTGCTAAGGAGGGAGGTTTTTGTACAGCCACTGGATATTCTGATTTGTATAATTTGCATACAGCAAGCAAGAGGCATGAATTGAGTACTCAGCATTTATCTTCATCAATTAATTTACATGCACATGGTAAGGTTCGTGTACGTGTGGATACTCAACTGAGTAAACAAAGGGACCTGAAATTTCGAATCAAAACGATTATGTGCGAAAGAATAGGCTGATCCTAGGCGTTTAATTCGTGTTGTAAGGAGTAAGCATTTCGTGGTAACAACGAGTCAGAGGGGTCTCTAAATAGAGAAAAATTACTTGCAACACATTTGCAACTTGACAGTGAATTTGACCCGTACTGGGAGACCATTTGTACTCGGCAAGTACATTTAAAGGAAAGTCAAACAAGATTCAAAATGATCTGATTGAAGCCATAAGCAATGGGCAGCTAGCCGAGATTAAACGAGAGTTCACGAGCGCTCCATTTACAGCAATTTTGCTGGATGAAACATCGGATATAAGCACCAGGTCACAAATGTCAATGGTTGTACGATAAGTTGGTCCCGGTAATTCTGTTCGTGAGAGGTTTATAGGTTATACTGACGTAAGCAAAGACAGGACAACATCGGTCCTCGCCAGATATGTAAAATGGGTCTGCGAAGAGTTCAATTGTGACGAGAAGCTTGTAGCACAGGCATAGGACGGTGGCGCTGTTATGTCAGGAGAGGCGAGCGGACTCCAAAAACGAGTACGAGATATGTACCCAATGGCCCTGTTCATACACTGCAACTCTCATGCACTGAACCTTGTACTCAGTTCGGCTGTTAAGAGAATTATTCGAGGCTTTGGTACAAAATCCTGAGGACTGGGATGCAATATCCTTTCCTCTGCCAAAGGGTTTTTATTATCAATGAAAACTGACAGATTTCAGTTCTGTTAAAGCTCTTTGATAGGATTTTTGAATCAACAGAACTGTTGTTTGCCATTCTTCAGAAAAGAAGCAAAGACATAACTTTCTGCATAGAACAGGTATCAGTGACACAAAGACAGTTAAGTTAGATGCGAAGTCATTTCAATGAGTTTGAGGAAGGTTCTGAGAATCCAGAAGATGACGGAAACTCTTTCCAATCGAAGAGGACAAGAGTTTATTCAATACTCTGGTATGCAAAGTGACAATCGAAGGCTGTGTTATGTGATCATTGACACTATCGTTGCTCAGATTGATCTACAATTTAAAACCTTAGTAATATTAAGTTCACTTGTCTGCTTGATCCCAAACGATTCGAAGCCTTCATTGCCAACTTTCCGGATGAGTCTTCCTTTTGAACCGGCATACCCTCAAATCTTTGACAAATATCGCCTAACTACTGAGCTAATGGTTGTGTATCGGACAAAGCATTTTCATTTAGTATTACTTCAAAGAATGACCGACTTAGAACTTTGTGACTGTTTCCCTGAGGTTGTAAAGTTAACTTCGTTGGTCGCTACTATTCCTTACTCAACTGCTAGTGTCGAAAGATCGTTTTCATCCTTACGGAGAAATAAAATCCTTCACACAAAACAACCTAAGCGACAATCGTCTGTCAACTTTAGCGATGATTGCGATAGAGAAGGAACTGCCTCGAAAGTTAGGAAGTAAATCGAACTTCTACATTTTAGTTTTAGAGGACTTTATTCAAAATGATAGAAGACAGGATTTTAGATACAAGTAGACATATTCCAGAGCGAATCCTCATATGGGCTTTGTTACCTTATTCTGTTGATTGATAATATTTCATATTGTTGTGACCACGCCCTTTTTTGTCTGCTGCATGCGCATTACATTCAGTGACGGCACGTCTTTGGTAAAGTAGTGTCAATAAAGTGAGGGGGAAAAGGTAAATCAAAATGAAATGAACTGCCAAATAGAGATGAAATAGGAGAAGCTGATGGATACAAATATTTAGGTCTTTTTGAGCTAGTAAAGGTAATGTGAGAAGAAATGAACAAGAAAGTGAATGAAATTGATAAAAGAACAACTTCGCCGTTAACGAAAAGCCATCATATTAGGAAGAATTTGTTTGTTGTGTGAAATTTGTGTCCTGTATCAGTTCTAAGATTCTAAGAAGACTTCATTGATTTTACGAAAGAAGAAATAAAAAACTTGACCACTGAACTGGAAGAGAGCTGATTAGATGCAGAGACCTACACTTTAAGTCAAATGTTACAAGATTTCATATCAAACGTAAAGATGGAGGTTGTGGTGTGAAAAGTATAGAAGAATGCTGCTTAGAGGAGTAGAGAAACATTGATCAAAGATAACAACAGAAGACATGACCAATTGTGTTTGTACGTCCACTTGACCTTGTGCAAGAAATATGGTGTAATATACCGTGTCAGTAAATGGTACAAACATAAGGTTGAGTCTGATATGGAGAATGATTTTGTGAAAATGATGTATCATAAGGGCATTCAAGTGGATAGACAAATAGAAAATCGAAGTCCGGATATAGAGATTGTAGAAAGAAAAATCGATCATCATAACCGATGTTGGAAGACCAATTGGTAACAACCTATTACTGAAGAGAGATGAAAAACTGGATTACTATTCGGAGCTACAAGTAGCCAAATGTGGGACTAAGAAACATGTGTGTGTTACGACACTCATCATTGGAGCTTTGTGATCTACCCCGAAAGACATGTACATGAACTTGAAGAAGCTAGGCATATCATAAAGTCTAAACAGCGAAACAACGAAACTGTTTTATTAGGAACTGCTAATATTCCGAGAAAAGTGCTATCAATCAAATAAATTAGATGGGAAACTGCAGTAAAGGAGAAAAAAATAATGGAAGGAGAAAAAGGTAGTTTCTCGGTCTTTCTTTGTCTAAAAGCCCAAAAATTAGCTAGACCTGGAAACAAATCCAGTCGCTTACACGTATCGCTGTGATATAAAATGAAATTTTTATATAATAATACTTTTTGAGTGCATTCGCAGGGTTTATAAGTGGCATTTCTTGACACATCCCTAAACTAGTTGCAACAACGAAAATCTCTGATGCAAAAAACATAAATTTTATTTTTCACAAAGACAGTTTTCAAACACAATCTCTGTGAATCTACCACTGCACGTTAAAAATGATCTTCCGGTAAAAGATAACAGTTGTGTACATAATATGTTCACCATCGAGGCATTGTGTCGAAGTTGAGCTATTCGGCACTATTTGTTTTAACGTATTTTGTTTTGTGCTCTCAAATTTACATAAAGCCAGTCTAAGAGAGCAATTAAATGACCTATTTCCTGATCAGAGCTATAAACGCAAGTGTTGAACATTGAAAGAGTACACGAATTTGAATGGTCAAAATCTTATTAGAGATACAAGAAAATAATTCTAAGCAGCTTAAGAGAAAATTATTTTTATGCCTGTAGGCATTAACCAGGGGTCACTGAAAATTTTCCAGACGGGCCACTTTCCTACGATACTGACAAGTGTGGGCCACATAACCCTTTCATTCATTTAAGATGACGTAGCATGACTGCAGTCATGTTTGCAACTAAACAAAGCTATAATAATGCCTTGATTGCAGATCAAATTGAATACAAACTCTCTAAAATATTTAATAAAATAAATGATTCCTAATGATGTATGAGTATGTCAACAACCATCCAAAAGAAACAAGAGACACAGAAGGAAGACAAAACTGGCAGAAGAAAGGAAGGAAGGCGTATGGAAAAAACCCGTCTTTCTTTCTGCATCAGTCAGGCGCTCTCTCTATACCTGATGTACAATGCCTCTAATACACCGAGGTGGAGAGAAGATCTTGCTTTGACTAAAATTGTAAAGCACGAATCCGAGTAATTATCAGCACAAGGCTGGTTTAAAAATCAAATGAGCAGCAACAGCAGGAGCAGTATCACCTTAAATTATCCAGTCTTGGTTGCCTAAAAATAGCTGTTTCTTGGCAAACAGTTTACCAACTGATCCAGGGATAGCGATCTAGTCTCTCGAAAAAGCTAAAAAGGCTCTGCCATAGAATCTTCATTATAGTATGGAGCCAAAAAACTGAACTTGATTACGAAGATGCAAAAGAAACTTGTTAAATAACAATGCTACACATGGCAGTGGATGTAAACGGTAAGACCGAATGACACACGATAGTTTTTATAAAAAACGTGCTTAGAAACAACTGAACTGATTTGAAAAATTATTAAGCAACACAAAACTTATATTTGTCATGCAAATAGAAACAGACACTGTCAAAACAAAAACAAATGGAAGAAAAGAAAGCTACAAAGACTTCTTTCCTACACTACTTATCAAACGAACATGTTTGTTTTTGAACGAAAATAATGGTATCTGTGCGTCGTTAAGAGTTAAAAGACGACATCACGAGCAAGCAAAAGCATAAATTTAACTTTGATTTTACGGAAAAGATTTCTCGTCGTGGTGAGCTGGTAAATTCTACAGTAAGCGCCTAGTTTTTGAAAAATATTTCTCACAAGGTCTGAATAAGCTCCCAGTTCGAATAAGCGCACAGGTCTGAATAAGCTCCCAGAATATATTGAATGGGCGAAAAAGAAACAAAGACTTTTAAATTTTCTTTGACCTTCGACCTCAAAAAGGTTATATTTTAATCTATTTTATAGAAAGATTATGTATGATTATGTATATTTTTCTTTTTCTTAGTAAGCTCCCAGGTCCAATTAAGGGCCCAGTCCGAGTAAGTGACCACCCAAAATCTTCTGTTTTTAAATAAGCCCCCAGGGCGCTTAATCGGTAATTAGGCTTCCTTAGATAAAAAGAGGAAACTCGAAGCCGCCGATGAAGTTGACATGGCATTGCTTGAGCATGGTATTGCTTGGACAAATTTCACGTGGATCTGCAACAAGTGGAAACAGCATCTAGCTTTAGAAGTCAGTCTCCTACATAAAGAATCGATGGGCAACTGTAACCTAGACAAGAGCATATAGAGAGGATTGCAGGAAAAGAATCTTATGCCCAAATTGTTTAGGAGATTCAAACAGCAGAATTGGAGAAGCTTACGACATCACAGTAGCCGTCCATAAATAGGCAACAGAGGTTCTTCAAACTTGCCGGAGTTTCTCGGCAATACTAATCACCTGACTTGAAAAGCCAATATGTGATGCCACTGCTATTAATAAAGGATACTTCCCATTGCAAAGAACGGTTTCCTTGAAATCGTCTTCTAGTTACCTGTGCTTGCTTTTCATGGCGTGTCATGAAGTCTTGCGCTAAATTTTGCTTTCTTTTTGTATTTTCAAATTCAAAAATCTAGTTTTTTCTACTTGTTCTTAGGTGACTTCTCTAGTCGCCTTACCATGTCCCCAATGGAAATAAAGAGGTCGTTTGCTTGATTTAAACTAACTATTTGATCTGTCATGCAATGTGTAATTACTCTTCTGGGCAAAATTCCAACGGATTCGAAACAACAAGCTAGCGATGTATTATAGTTCTGTTGCTCGAAAGCAAACAATATATGAAGAATTTGCTATAAAAGTAACAATGACATCATAGCTTTGAGTTTTCTTTGTGGATAATTAAGCGTGAAACTAATGACACAACGGATGTCCAATACATGCAGCGTATTGTAAGCCTTCTTTAGCTTGCAATCAAACACTTAAAATGCATGTCAGTAGTCACATGACGTAATAAGCTCGTTGTTTGGACTTCATCTCTAAATTGACTACACCCATCAGATGGCGTATTTATTTCAAACGGAAACAAACAATGAAGAGATTTGTATAGCTGACTGGCTGGAATATCTTAGAATGGCTGCAAAAGACCTCTTTTTGAAACCTAGTCGGTAATAGCATGTTTCTCATGCAGAAAGGGTTTAAAGTGTGCTGCAAATATGGCTTGGCGGCTTCATGCCATGTAGATCTATGGAATCCTGCCTAAAACATTATCTTTTTATGACAATCTCATAAGATGTTCATACCACTCAACAGTCAACAGAACAGAACACGGCAAGTCACACTCAAAAAATGCACGTAAGGTTGGAGTCGCTGGGAAAACAGTTGCGAAAAGACTTGCAGGGCTTTGAACTCAAGTATAACTGATATTGACACACGTGATGTCAGGTTTCATCATATTATGTTAACTACAGAGCTCATTTGACGATGAGACTCGTCAACGTCCATTTGAAATCACTGTTACTACTTACATAAATACCCTTGTTGCTAAGGTTACTGCGCTGAGAACGTAACCACTCTACCTATTACAATTTTGTTAGTTAAATTTTGAGTGCAATACAGGCTACGTATAAGTACATTGTGCACTTTGAGCACAAAATTATATCTGCTCAAACGAAATGAAAGGACAAAAATACATGTTAGAGCCACATATACAACCTATACACCATGTGCTTCCCCAAGTCCAACAATGTTCTGAAGGAACACACGTATACGCGCAATGAAGTGATTTTTTTAAACTTTTAAATTATTATTCTTTCTTGCTTCCGCCTTACTTTTACTGACTTCAAAATTGGTTCCTATAGTTCAATCTGTCTCTTAATGTAATAGATTTTAAACCTCAAAGTAGGAAATTTGTCAAACGTTATTGTTATTTCCAAACTTGGTCAGACCACTCGGATCCAAATGCCTGTGACGTACAGTCGTAAACATCGTTCAAATAATTGATTGTTTCCATGTGAAAGCCGTGATTCAGGATGGATTTATTTCTGACCCACAAAAGGTTACTGTTCAGAACCATTATTGTTTATAACTATTGCTACAGTATCCTAATCTATATCAAAACATATTTTTCTACAAATTTTGTCATATTCTAGTTATTCGAATCGCTTACAATTTGGCCTTTAATTTATCCTCCCTAACCAAACTTTTCCTGACAAAACAAAACTGTGTGTAGATTCATAGATGTCGTTAAAAGACGGGGGGTCAGAACCGTACTTATCAAGAATATGTTGCCTTAGACCAGGGATAAGTTTAAGGTGGTGTTTCTGGTCAGAGGCGTCGCGATGGCATATCTGGAGGGGGGGGGGGGGTAAGACTAGATTTACCTGAAAAATTCAAATTCTACCTGAAAACTTTTTTGAGAAAAACACATATATTAGGGAAGTTTTAAGATTATTGTAATGAAAAGCGACTGTTTTT
>JAAAKL020011606.1:0-13546 GCA_010016065.2 Carybdea cf. marsupialis auct. non (Linnaeus, 1758) | reverse complement strand
GAAGGTGAGCGAGTGAATTGATGGATGGACGCGCTGGCAGGGTGTGCGAATTGGGTGGAGGAAGAGGGGGGAGAGGGGGGGGGGGGGTGGGGTAAGGGGGGGGGGGGGGGGGGGGGGGGCTGAAGAATTGTCTTATTGTCTTTAAAGAGTGATAACTAAAGAAGTACCTTAAGAGGTTCAAAACAAAAAGAACGTGCAGTTGAAGTATTGAATTTGATTGATTGGTTTATTGATTGTGTAAGTGAGTGATCGATTGGTTTCAAAACTGATGAGATGTGGCAAGTGACAGTTCAGTGGTCTGTAGCAGGGGGAAAATTAGAAAAAATTACAATCGGCTTATAGATTTCAAAATTCAAATTTAAAAGGTTTGATAGCATAAATTGCGTACGTAAGACTACGTTTACACGAGAGTGGATCCAAATGGATACGTACCCAAACTAGTACGGATAGGCCTTGCGTTTACACGAGACCTAGTGGATCCGATCCCATCTGTATCTGCTATGCGTACTCGTTTGGGATCGCTTTGAAAACTGGTCCTTTTACTGTCCTTTGAAAACTGGTCTCGTTTGGCTCCGGTACCAGATAGGTCTCAACCAACGTTGATCTGAATCCTTGTCAGTCTTGATGAAAAGAAAGAAGTAAACAAGAGCGAGATCAACAGTGCAGCTCAGTGTTTCAACTTGAGCAAGTCTACTCTTGCCACGGAAGTCAAAGAAATTATATCCCGCACATGCGCTTTGCAGCGGATGCAAATGGATCCGATCTCGTATAAACGAATGTTAATTTTGGATTCGTACCCGTGTAAACGCCTGCAAAAACGAGTACGTATCCAAACGGATCCGCTACCAAACGGATCCGGTACCAAATGGATCCGATCTCGTACAAACGGAGTCTAAGTTAACGTATGTTTTACTGTCCTTATCATCTTTGCCGTCTTTGTAATAACCCGTGTTTGTTTGTTGAGAACCCAAGTATTGCGCAGATCCTAATCCATGCCTAAACGTCAACATCTTTGGAAACTAGAATCCAAGACCTCTGAGTACCGATATCACATTTGATCAGTTGCCGCAGTATTCCTTATTTATTGAAGCTCTTACGGTGATCATCGCCGTAACTTTGTTTCACATCAACCATGTACACCAAAAGAAACTAATTATGTGAACAGTATGGGTGGCGCTCATTACCTTATCAAAAAGAAAGGCGATGAGAAAATCCCCTTTTATGAAATTAATGAATATGTGTTTGATAATGTATCAAAGCCATTACTATATTTTTCCTTTGAATCATGAAGGCGATTCCTTGATTTTCTTGAGACAACTATTGTTTTCTATTTGTTAGATTCATAGTAATCTCACAAGATACCACCACAGCCCTCCTTGACTTGACCAATCATCTCCAATTTGTTCGCGTAAATACTAAAGAAATTTGACCGCCGTTATTAGGAAATGGACTGGACGTGACCACACGTGAAAGAAAAACGGCTTTACTTTAATTTCTCAAATTGAACACCATAAATAGTACGCCAAATTAACTTGTGGTACATCATTTAATTCTTCTTAGGGCTTCGCTATTCACAACTGCGGCACATGAATTAGATGGCATGTTGGTCGGGAAAATAGAAGTTTTTTGGAGATAATATGTGACCACTTGCTATGGTGCTTGTAATGGAGATAACTGTTCGAATAAACGGCTGCAAACATTTAAACATAAAATCAGTAGCCTAGTGGTCGGTCAAATTCAAGGCTAGAAAGCCTTTTTAAAATACCGTAACAGGCCAATGTAACCCGGCCCATTCTTAATCCAAAAGTTTCGCTTCGATTTTAAATCAGATTTTAGAAGGTCACAAAGAAATGCTTTGGCGCCGTGGCCCCATTTATAGTTTATGCCACTAAGAACGCATTCTCAACTAGCCGTTTAGATGAGTGCCTTCCACAGGTTGCAGAATTTATTTGTACTCATTTGTGGCCAGTGCGAGATAACCTATATTGGCAATACGAATTTGAAGTTATTTGCTCCACATAGCACAGTCGATCACATACCGCTAGCGGACTCCAGGTGGGAAAAACACAACACTAGTTAGCCATCCAAATTCTGATGGGCCGTGTTAAAACACAACTTGGTATAAATGTCATTCTACCCTTGTCGTATTCCATTGTTACGATTTGGCCTCTGAGAAGTGGCAAATGAATAAACATTTTCCCATTATTGTTACTAAAAAATCGACTGGTTGAAAGTGATTTAACAGCGAGGGATCATTTATTCGACTTGAGGCTGAGGCAAGATGTTCATGTTTTGATAGATAGTATCTTGAATCTCGTTTTGTGAATAAACGTTTAAAATTTGTTAAAGAAATTAAAAAGGATAAATCTTAATGACAATGCTGCTCAAGGTCATGTGTTATCATTCTCTTTCAAAGGAGCTGCAAAAAGTGACTTAAATGGTAAGGGGGGAGGGAAGATTTTAGGCTTTGGTTAACCAATGGGGGAAATGCTTGCCGACAGTTGTGTATAATCCTCTACTTAATGTTTTAGTGATTTTCTCTTGGTTGCGCCTTGTGTTATTTTTGTTCTTACACCTCGTCCCCTCTTCTTCTTCGTCTTGGTCGCCTTGACTTTATTCCTATCCTTTATCTCTTCCTTTTTCCGTCCAAAGTCTTTTTATCTTTATCTCCCCTTTTTTTCTCTACCCTGTTGGGCGTAGGCATTCCTCATTATCTTCTATTTATTGGGGTTTTGGGCCAACAATTAACAGAGATGTTTGTAGTGGTCTTCGACTCTCACTATCTCGTTGCTTCAACTACGCATGCACAGAGAGGATAGTATAACGTAACAGCAATGGTCTAACATAGGTGACACCGCAAAGGAGGAGCTTGATACATACTGTCTATATTTATATGATCGATAGATAAAGAAATTGTTTCTAAGGATTCCCTCTAAGAAACAGTTTACTCAGGAAAAGTTATTCAGAGCGTCTTTCCAAGGTTACTGGCTTTTTCATCATAAATATCAATTTAATAAACATGGAAATGAGTACGTTATGATATTTATGAATTTTTACGTACAAGTACGAGACGTTTCAAATGTAATGCGTTCGTACTCTTGTAGAACATTAGATTGGTATATTTTCAAGTTGTTTGATACCCACGAATGTGAGAATAATGCTCCAGTTTCATGAAGAAATTTAATTTTTGATAAAAAGTCATGAACGGCATCACAGAAATGTTTTGTTGACGTACTCGATTGAAGTAGGATAGTTAAGCCACCCTTGTTTTGCGAGAAGCACAATAGTACGTGAAATGGGATGAACATGAAATCGTGCCCAGAAATGATCTTGATAATTGACAATACGAAGACAGTTTAGATAAACCTTGAGTACGCAGTACTGACGAACAACGGTGACACACAGTTTACATTACTTTACAAAACAATTTATTAAACGTAGATACCGCTCTGATCTGATCAAAACTTTATAAAGCGATTCCCTTATCAACAGTGAGTGACGCCATGGTTATATTCGGGTTATCTGTCATCCCAGTATAATCGTAGTATAAATTTCCTTGGCGTATCTTTTAAGCCTTTTTCACAATAAGATATCTCCTTGACGTTAAAACCGAATTGCCACTCGCCGTCACGTACGACTTCCTAACAGACTAAATATAGTATTGGAAACGACAATGTTTTGCCGTGGAGGGGAAATATTTTAAGAGATTTATGAGGTTTCTGGCACCTATGTATCAAATATATGAACCTTGCCTGCCTTTCCAGCAAGACCTCGAATTGTATAGATGGAATAAAACCATAGAATCAAGGGTTCGAGAAATCAAATAGCAAATGACATAATTAGGAAACTGTTAACCAGTATAAAATCTCAAAACAGCATTGACATATGTGCAGCTTACATTTTACAGTATTTGGGGGATTGCCTTGCAAGACAAAGGCCAATTTGTGGACTAGACTTTGAATAGATGGAAGTTTCAGGGACTTTAATTCCTAGGCTGGAAAACCTGGAATTCTTGGGAAATGTGATTCCTGGTCTGATAAACAATTCTACTGTCTACAAAGTTCAAAATTGATATTGTTCAGAAAAGTTGCAAATGTGTTCAAAAATGCTTCTTCAAAAGATAGAATGTTGATATACTAACCTGACGTAATTATGTTAAACAAAAGCCTTTCTTGCCTAATTTTTGGGGGCGAGATTTATTTGTAGCTCTGAGATAAATGTAATAGAAAATAACCTAAATTTCCATCTGACTCAACCTTCTCCCCCGCCGTCCGACAAGTGCGCCCCGCCTAGCAATACACTGCTCCAGAGTTGGTATTTTACTCCACCTCCATTTATTAAAGACCTGAATTCTGTCAAAATTTGTAAACAAACGATGCCTAAACATAGCCATATTACTTACGTATCGTCAATCATTTGGTTTCTTACATTCACAGCTCTTACTTGTGAAGGTGCACGGTTTTGAAAATTGGCGTTTGAAAGTATGCACTGCTCAATATCTCTCGAAGCGAAACGCCGAGAAAATAAATAAATATAACGCCGCTATATCTCTTGGGAGAAAGCAATCTGTGCTGTGATTTGAGGTGGGATACTGCACCTTTTCTTTTTTCCGATAAGATTATTAAGAATTCGATAAGTAATAAATGAGAACACGTCCAAAAGGAAATTCTGCGTGATAACGTTAGGTGTATTGCTGTTGAAATATAACGTCCATGTTACTTTTACAATTATTAAAATTTATGTACTAATCTTCATTGTTTTGTTGTCTGCAAATACTTTCACTTTATAGAACTGAATTTTGTTTTCCTTATGTTAACAGGTCATGGTGGTGTACAACTTCGTATGTGTCATCCTCAGCGCCATTACCTTCGCTTTTCTCGTCTATGGATGCTACGATGCCTGGTCGTTCTTTACTATGAAATACAATGTTTATGCTGAAATCGGCTGTTGGCTATACATGGTGTCAAAATACGTTGAACTTCTTGATACCGTTTTTATGATACTGAGGCATAAAAGTCAACAGATCTCATTCCTACACGTAAGTTTTTATGCATTTTCTCCCTTGTTTATTGGTCATGCACTTTTGATTCAGTGATTCTCAAGATGGTAACATGTGACCAATAATTAAAGTAGCACAGTGGTGGTTTTAGAGGTAGCCAAAAGGCTATGGCCCAGGCCCCCGCGCTTCAATGCTAAGAAAATAGTATGTGTCTGCCCATGTCTCGCGGAAGATAGTGAAAACGTGAAACTATATCCACTGGAGGGAAGACAGTGTCTCTGAGACTTCCGCAGTACAATTATGTCTGAACTGTCTTGCAATTCATGACGTCATAGGGTCACGCAAACGTTTTACGCCCAGGGCCCCACGCCCCTTCTAAGCCGCCACTGGAGTAGCAACCACCTTTGTCACAAATATAACAGTTGCCAACGAAAGTAGGGCGTCCGTTGCGTCATCGACCACATTACTCATACTATTCTACATGCAGTGACGTGTAGAACAGGTACCGCCCCAGAAATCCTTTACAAATGTAATACGTTATAAACGTTTGTCTCGAATGAAAGTTTACATATGAAAGGCTGTATGTTCAGTCTCTATTCGTTTACTTTCATATTATATTTCTTCGTTGTTAGTACAAGAATGTAATGGTTGAAATCATATCAATTATCATCATATCATGGCGCCCCCTTAAAAAAGTGATTAATCAGGGCGTCAAGTAATTTAATAAGTACACCGTGGCTCCATCAGAGTTGAACGTTGCCTGCGAGGAATACACTACAATGTTGCAGTGCTGCAGCACTGAGGTGCCTCAGAATTTTGCGTTGCAAAAAATCGAGACGTTAGTAGCAGACCAGAGATGAAGCACTCCCAGTAATTATGATTATGAAAAGAAAACGAGGAGCAAAAAAATCAGCTAATCTGCATTTCCGGGCTTGTTGTGTAGGCGTGAATTCACGCTCTTACCTCAGCTTATGTGTACAGTTTGCAATACCGAAGACAATGTAGAAAAGGTGGATGATTCTCTAACACAGGGGTTGTAGCGCATGGCAACTGTAAAAACTGCAGCTCTAAACTTCCTGAGTACTTTTGAATGTTGTAGATTGTGTTTTATAAGCTATGAAATAGACTCAAGCGTCTGATAGCTGAACAAAGGAGTTAAAAGGAGGGTATGCGGATCTGGGATGTCAATGAGTGACTGTAGACTATTCCGTGTGAGTTACATGATGACAGATTTTCAGAGTGCAATTTGCTGTATAATTTTGCATAACGTTAAAGCAGACTGGTCTGGGGAAAATAGTAAAGAGTTGGATTTGAAACGGATATAGAAAAATTAATAGTTGTACTGTATGAAAGCCATATAAAGGCAAAGGAATTCAAATGACTACAAATCTGGGATTCATAACTTCGTCATTGCACTTTGCTGGTGTGGTTTTGTAACAGAATTGAAAGCAGAGTATTTCTGCTCAGTAGCAGATCTTCCAAGAAGACAAGAGAGCTTGAACTTGAACTTGAATGCTACCTCTTGGAGACTTAAACGGTTTTTCCCAGTATTCAATTACTTGTTTAATATTCACAGCTCTTTTGGAATTTATTCCCAATTGTACAAAACAATGGCCACGCCTATGTTGAAAGGTGGAAACAAGCCTTCTTCCCCTCCCCCAATTATTTGCCAAGTTTCTTCACTTGTCTCTACTAGTTCTCGGATCTTCATGACTCAGAAATACCTCTGAGGAGAAAACTGCTACTCTCACAGTGGGTAATTGTCAGATCTGTATTTTTGTAAAGGTGGACAATTATTGTGTATTGTACTCGGTCTGAAATTGAAGGTCAAGATGCCCCGGTCAAGGAATCAAATAAAACATTTCTAGTTTATTTGATAGAATATCTAGTACCATAACTAGCAGTAGTTGTTTTACCAAACGTAAAGAACGCGCGACAGACTTGCTTGCTGTGTAGAATAGGTGACACTGTGGCTCGATATGAAGGAATAGAATTTAACACTGCTACTTACCATCGACAAACCAGGCGTGAAACGAAGTTTTAAATTGAGTACTGCTGTGAAGATGTTGCGATGGAAAATAATGGATACGGAGTGTTCTAAAGAGGTTCCTTAGGGTATCCCCTTATCAACAAATGTTCATGTGAAAAACTACTAAACATGCGATGTACAAACCACTATTTAACTTTTGTAACGAGCAAGAGTCGTGCTAAGAGAGGGAGAAGGAGAGCATTTGATTACATGTTCAGGTGTGGTATGTCTTAGACTGCCTTTGAGCAGAGGCTCGAGTTTTGAAGAATTTGAGGTCAGAACACTGACATCCGAGGCGGAGAACCAGTGAGAACAGCCAATAGCATTTCGACAGATACTACCAAATCGATGGATAGATGGAGAGTGGTTTTCTATTACAGGTGAAGCCCGCAAAGGGTGTTGTAAACCTTGGTCAGAGTACTATCAATGAAGACAGTCAGTGATTCATGAAAACATAAGAATCTATTTACACTTATTAGTAATCACATATAATTTCTTTACATTTCAAACTCAAAAGACTTTGCCCCTTCGCCGTCAATCCTTCATCTAATCCTTTTACCAATCCCACTTTATCCCCTGATGACAATCTTACTTATACTAGCGTATGGAGGCTGGACCTAATATCACGTGACTCCACATAGGACCATATATAGAATATTAAAGCAACGTGTTAACAGTTTACAACAAAGGGTCTGATAGACATCTATAGCAATAACCTCTGTACACAGTTTTATGATAGGGTAGAAGGTGACTTCGCAGCGTGAGAAAGCTTTTAAGACACGAGATATTTGTATTGAGAATTCTTTTGATTCTTAGAAATATCTTATCTCATTGCCTTTGTTGACTGCATAAAGTAAAGAAGAGAGTAAATATGCATGCCAACAGAATAAATACAATGTCATTTTTTGAGCTTGAAGAGATACATGGTCACGATTTTCCCACTGGAGGAGTACTAACAAGTTTATCTATAGTATTATGTTACTGTGTTCAGTAATGATAACAATTTTTAATGGTTCTGTTCAGAGCTTGTCTGTCCGCCTTTCTGTCTGTGTGTACAATCACCTCCAATTTGTCTATCATTTGTTAACGCCATAGTCGTATACACTCATGCCCATGGAGGGATCCAGTGAGGGAGCCCTTAGGGATTTAGCTCACATTTGGGTCGATAACGATATCACCGTCCAGCCCATGGAGCTGTGGGAACATGATTTATGGTGTGTCTATAAAAGTAAAAGCTGTTCTATTGCAGAAATCAGGTCCCTGAAGTTTTTTTCAAAGGGTAAGTTACTGTTCTAGCTCACCTTTGGGTTCGATGAGCACGGAGGGCAACGTTGGCCTTATGGAACTATGGTCCCTGTGGGAAGGCTCAGGGACAATTTTTAAATCTCTTCGAACCAAACGTAACTGCATCATGCATGCTTCTCACATGGTCTATATGGGGTGTTCAAGAATCGGAATCAACCTCTTCCACCTCACACCTAACCACAAAAGACCGAAAATATTGCTTAAAGAGACGTGCTGCGACGAAAAGTCGTTGATTAAACCATGTAGTCATAACTTGTAAGAAATAAAGGTTATGTTGAATATGTTACATTTCTATATCTTGGGATTTTCGTAGTCTATGTTTATCTGTGCATCCCAGGGCTATACCGCGTTCTAATACTGGTAGGGGGCACGAGAAATGTTCGTGATTTTACTCTGTAGCTTGTGTGGCGAGCACATACTAGTTCGAAATATGTTGCGGCTTTCTTCCCAGATTTTGTTGGAGAAAGGAAACCAGTCTAATCTTACTAGTAACTATCGTAAGGTTACCTTTATAGGAAGCAATCGAAGTCACATATAGTACGTTCGCATGGGGCCATGCAACCAAGGAGAAAATCCGTTGGTATAGTTCACGTTGTAACATCTGGTTTGTATAGATGCAGTAAGAGACGTACGTACAAACAAAGTAACGAGAACAATGTAGCACTGCTGGCTCGCAATTCGTCTTTATAAGCCCTCAGGTGTAGGCGATTATTACTATAGCCAAGCGCTGCGGACGTTGACTCCACCGCTATCCACACTTGTCGCCCAAGGTACATAACTTCTTCGAGAGTCTGCTACATGGTGACCATTATAACCGCTAGTTACCTTTGATGCCAATAGTTCTTTTATTTTTCTGTTTTGCCTTAGGTATATCACCACTTCAGCATTCTACTGCTGGGAGATTATTCGTACCGTTATGCACCGTGGCCACCGATTGCGGTTTTACTTGGACTCAATTCACTAATCCATGTCTTTATGTATACATATTATGGACACAGTGCACTGACGTCATCACAAAATCCTAGTTGGAAGAAAGCACTGACTCAGTTGCAGATCTTTCAATTTTTAATTGCAATAGTTCATGCTTCTATAGGATACAAGTATTACAAGTTTTGTGTTTATAGCATCTTCTATGGATTTAGCATGCTATTGCTGTTTAGTAACTTCTATTATCAAGCTTACATGAGAAAGCGTGCTAAAAAAGATAGTAATACACGAAAGGACAATTGATTCTCCTTTGAAATCATCTTGGTGACAACCGGGTCGTTTCCCTGATCGTATTTGGAGCGTTAAAATCTCAGAATACCCGTTTCACCTAATTTTTGGCTTACACGCTTGAAAACACGCTACAGGGGTCACTTATTCATATTCCTCGTTATCAAGTTTCAAAGTACTTTTATTGGCCTCCCTCATCGCTCTCACTCTTATACTTATAATAACTCTGACTCCACGAGGGGCCATTCAAGCCGTAATCAGCCATAAAGTTCCTGAGGTATTTAAACCCCCTCACTTCGGCCCACACTCATTCGTTTTCCATTAACTTAGTACCCATCCCTTGTCTACTGTACTCTTAGTTCGTTTATCAGTATGCCCATCCGATGTGATTTACTTAAGTTCTTGTTGTCTTGTCGCTCCAGTTTTCTGGTTGTAAGTCTTATTGAAGAGACTTGAAGACACAGAAGGCACTAAGTAAGAGGAGCCAATCTTACCCTATTTCTAGGGCTTATTGTTGGACTATTTTAACGAAACGTAAACCTTATCCTGCAGGCAACGGTAAAGTTCTCTATGTTTTCGCGAACATTAGTGTTTTTCGATTCCGTAAGTAATCAGCTATAATTTGCAATTTTTTTGTATACTACATACTTGTGTTGATGGCAGGTACCTTGCGTTATAATAGTAAGTTTAGATGCTCCTAGCGAGGGTGTCAAACAGTCAATCTGTTTCTCTCACCACTGCGTGTCGATGGATCTGTTCTTTGTAGACGGACTATATTAAAATGTTATACCACAGAGCAGAAGCCCCCATCAAATAGCTTTGTGTCACGTGAGGCGTTGAGGGGGGTACGTAACATGACAATGGTTTGTACTCCCAAAGTAACAATTTTCTAAACAGTATATTGCCTCTAAGGACATTGTTCAAGCGCAATTACACGAATTGAAGCTCCACAGGTTCTCACTGCCATAAAATTCTGATTTTTACCCTGTAATAATTCTTTGTTCTATACTTAGGGTTTCTATTTATCTTAGAAGCCCCGACCCCCTGTTTTCTGCGGCTGTTTCATGTAGTTTCGAATTCTCGAACAATGTAAGACTGCATATGGGCTCTAAACTAAAGGTGTGAGAAGTGTTATTGGGCAATAAAAAATTTTATGATGTGCTTCCGAAAATTAGAGTTTACAAGTTTTGGTTAAAATTTTCATGGGTCAGAACGTATTACAATAGAAAGAAAGAGAAAGTAAATGTGTCTTGGTTTCTTGGCGCTTGGTTTTATTATTCTTGTGTTAGCGTTTGTTGCGCAGTGCACTGTGTATGGCGGGATGATTATAATGTTAGAGTCACTCCAACATTGTTAACGTAGCAATTTCTAATGTTTCTAAGGGAAAGTCTTT
The DNA here is from genome assembly GCA_010016065.2 of Carybdea cf. marsupialis auct. non (Linnaeus, 1758). Classification (NCBI taxonomy): domain Eukaryota; kingdom Metazoa; phylum Cnidaria; class Cubozoa; order Carybdeida; family Carybdeidae; genus Carybdea; species Carybdea cf. marsupialis auct. non (Linnaeus, 1758). Next base: position 2,605 of record JAAAKL020011606.1, on the reverse strand, counting down.
AATTCATAAACGAAGATTACTTTGCAGACTGTATGAGACCAGGTATCACCATTAAATACAGGATCCATCGGACTGTGTTCTCATTCCCGTCTCTGACATTACCGAGTGAAGTAAGAAATAAGTTTTGCAAGATAAGATTGTGCGCTTCAAAGTCAGTAATGTTGTGCAACAGACCTAATAATTCCTGTGAGGTTATTACATTCCCGCGTTTTGAATTTTTTTCAGTCTGATGCTTGATTTTAAATATGTCTTGTATTTTATTTTATTTCCTCGGCTGTACTTTTTTGAGTTTGTAGTTTGTAGTTATCAACAATCAGTGGTTCAATGTTTATGTAATTTCGGACGAGAAAGACGTGTGGTCAACAGGGGGGTGGTAGACAGGTTAGCTTGTCATTTCCACGATGTCATCTCTATCACCTTCCTAGCCTTTCCTCGAAGTACATCAACCTTTAAAGTTCCACTCGTCAGGCAACCTACCCTTTCCTCCTAATACTGTGGCCAACTCCTCTCTAAATTCCGCCTTCGATCTCCACATCTGATCGTTTTTGTAGCCAGTTCTTATCGACTGAATCATTGAACTTCTTAGTGCAGTGGTTTAGTCTGCGTTTTCAGTGTGAGAGAGTTCCCGGGTTTCATCCCCTCCAGAACAAGTACTCAAGTAGACACTCTAGCAATCATTGAGTATAAAAATGAATATAATAAAGAAGGAAATTGGTCTCAATACTTTGTAATACCCCCAGTAAAACAACGTTTTCCCGACTTATACTAGGTAAGTTACTTAAGGTAACTGCTCTAGTACTCAAATAATCTTGTATGGCTTCAGTTTTTAGAACAAACCATTGAACTAAGTTAACAATTACACTGATGACGTGAACGAGATTTTGGCGGGTTTACCAACCCTTACAGCCACAGTTCACGGTAACCATCGCTACTTCCAGACCCTTGCCATAAGTGGATAAGCGAAAGGATCTTGTGGTGCCGACAGTTTAGTACAACGAATAATTCTAAGTAAGTTGATTTGAAATAGAAGATTTTATTGCTATTAACATCCTTCCCTGGTGTAGTTCAAGAACCCCCCACCACCCCAAAAAGAATAATAATATTACTGCAGTTAGATTATTCCGAACCTAAAAGCTTCACTGTAAAGAAAACAAGTAACGTTGCTTTGAAACTCTCCCTTAGGTTTGTTTTCTTCTCCATCTGTTAACGTACCAATCACGCTGTCTTCTCATGCTGATCACAGCCAACCACCAGCCAAGTAAATCTAGGAGCCCCACCTCCTAATCAATACATTTGCGGGGTTCGGAAATCATTACATTTTTAAGGCTTCGCTATTTGTACTTCGTTATTAGAGTAGCAGATTTTCTTCTGACGTTTTAAAAACGAGTTGTCGCCGTATGACAACTTATCCACATGCTCTTAGTTATTCTTGCCCCAAGAACGTAGAGCAGCCTTCATGACGGATTAGTTTATTTCCAGTTTGCAGAAATGACTTCTCTTAGTAAGTTTTTTTCGGAAGAATTTCTTAATTAGTTTCCCTCGGAATCCTGCAAGGGGCCATCTATGTAAAGATTGCTGGAAAGTAAGCAGATCCTCCGAAATTGGTGTATCCTTGGTATCCAGTACACAACCCAGTGTGAGTATGAAAGACATAAGTCTGTGTGATATACTCACCGGCTTCCAGTTTCTGGGACTTAGTTCTTTATCCTAAATAACGTGTAATGTAACTGGTGCGTCATAGTGGAACGTGGTCCTTATTGAATGTAGAGTTTGTTGTTATGTAGTGTTTGTGAAATCAGGGAAAGAGGGAGGACCAGGGTAACCCAATAAGGCGTATGATTAAGGAGTTTGTGCCGTGCATTTTTGTCATTTTATGTGTTAGTTCCCTGGAAATTTAATTTGTAACCAACCTGTTTGATTTTCTTGCAAGCCTATTGTCTCTAACAATTGCAACCACTAGTGACTTCACGTATACATCGGGCTCTTTTAACTTGTCAAAATACAAAAAAGCCAGACCTTACCATACGTACAACGCATAGGAGGGAATCTTGCAGTTTCCCTTGCATTGGTTAGACGGGTCTCTTGACAGTGGTAAAGGGTACTTGTCAAAGCTCCTGACCAGTTGAGATCGAACCACAGTACATAGTTTTCAAGGCACACTTGTGGACTGGAGGACCGTATGGTCCACAAACTCCTCCTTTTCCCACAACTCTTTACGTTTCATCACTGATATCGTTAGCACTCGTGACTAAAATTGTATAAAGTCATTGTCATGCCAAAATAGACCTAAAGACGTTTGCAATAGGACGAAACGTAGTCCTGGTTTATACATTCGTTATTGGTACATTCACATTACACATGCATACAAACATAACACACATGCAGGTCATGTATGAAGCTGCATTTTAATACCTCAGATTCACCCAAGTGAGGTTATAAATTATGTACTAGGTGCTCAAATGCACCAAGAGCTTGATCCTTTTGTAGAATTAAATCAAATCGTCAAATAGGACATTTGCTTCATTGGCTTATCCCCTTTCATGTTTACTACAACACAATTGATACAAGCCTAATTGAAAAAAGCAGGATAGGTGTCAATCTTGAC
>JAAAKL020011605.1:0-13546 GCA_010016065.2 Carybdea cf. marsupialis auct. non (Linnaeus, 1758) | reverse complement strand
AAATTTAAAAACAATAGCAGTATGATGATTATAAGGATGATGATGATTTTATTCGTTCTTTCTTTTTTTCTTTCGTGTTTTGTACAAGAAAGAAACAATAAATCATTAGAGCTTAAAATTATTATTGTTATTATTATTGTTATTATTCTTGTTGTCATAAAATCAGCTTTTATAATAGAAGTGGGCTTCTAGTGCCCTTGAAACCATGATGGGGCCTACCTATCAGTCTTCCTTTGTGAGAGGAAAGGAATGCCCCCCCCCCCCTAATGCAGAACGCTACTTGACTACAAAAACGTATCATTTGTCAATGTATAACCACTCAACACAAACAAACTATAAGATTTCCGTAAAAATAAAAGCTTTTCTTTACCTTTTGTTAAGAATTTTTGTCAAATCAATAAAATAAAGGAGGAAAGATTTATTGGGAGTAGTTGGCTCGGCGGTGCACAACTTAACCGTTTTTCACGAATCAGTTATCTAATAAAGCGGATGCCTTAAACAAGAACAGATATTCTTCACTGCCATGACCGATACTCGAAATTAGATTGAGAGGAAAAGCAAGCATGATGAGGGACCAGGGCCATAGAAATTGTAGGGGCAAAGGGGCACATTCACTCCTGCCGACTTAAACCAAAATACAGTTGCAGATGTATTCAGTGAATAGATTTTGTTTCTTTAAGCAAAAGTGCGCTCACACCCACCCTTGAGTATTTTTGCTTCGGTCATGAGGACGCCTCGCCTCTCGGTTTCTTCGTCTCATTCTCTATTATTTACATTCATATTTTCTTTTCCAACTTTTGGACGTTATACATGGGAAAATGGAAGGCCACTATAAATGTACTCGAGGAACTTCATGTCTACTTTCCAATTTCACACCTTACGCACACCTCCATTCAACTTGTTTCTCTTTCATGTCCCGAGTATGTAGAAGATCTATTGTTTAAGGATGGCCAACCGATGTTGTACAGATTCACTCTTCATTAGAGGAATGTATCACCAACTGTGCGTAGAGACTAAATATGAATTCTTTACCAGACACGAGGAGAATATCTATGACAACAACGTGAAAAAACGAGAAATGTAGATGCAAAGAATGTTGTGAGAGTTGCATTTACATAACATCGATTTTACGAGTTTTTGTTTCTGGTAAAAGCAAGAACACGCCACAAAAATTGCAGGTGTTTTTCCAAATGTTCTCTTTCTCATTATCAAGAATATAGGATAACATTACGAAAGATGTTCAATTCGTGAAAAGGGTTTGAATTTTTAAAAGCGCCTCAGAAAACACTCTAGATGATGGTTTCATATGCAAACAAACCACCGTTATTTGAGATGTTCATAAAAATGTCCCTCCTCCATGTTGCCTTTCACAAGCCTTTATTAGACAACAATGTTAGTGTGTGTGTGTGTGTGTGTGTGTGTGTGTATGAGTGGCTATAGCATTTTCTTGGCCTACTGCAACCTAGATTTCAATTTCTCTCTATTCTTGTTATATGTTAAAACGGCAAATAGAGCTGTGTTCTTAATAGACTCCGAAAGTTATGTCTGACTTATTCGAAAACCTATTGTATGCACCATCTTGCTTCCACGTGACTTGGTTGTCAAGGAGATGTTACGTTTGTCTGCTCAATACCCATTCCCAGTCAGTCTTGTCTTAAAGCAGCCTTGATTTCTATTTTTAGGTTTACGGTTTTGGAGGTGGTGCGTGTATTAAACTTAGATGTTAAAGGTACACAAAGATGGAAATAGGATAGTGAAGATGATATACGTGCTGTCATCAGTTTTGCCATTTCAACGTGAATATCAAATACCAGCAAATCAAGATATGCAAAACTCGTTTGTTTTGTTCCAATATTTGGTATCTGCTATCGTCTATTTTGCTAAGAAAAAGCTTGAAATAGGAGGATTCTGGTTACGGTTATCTCACTTTTTATTTCTTATCACTTTTTTCTAAAGCACCGCTTCATTCCATTACCTGAACTCAGGTCCTCTTATTCATTTTATTTATTATTATTATTTCAAATCGATTATATCATTACTGACTTGTGCATTCATTTACAAAATATGGATAGGCCTACGGCTAAACGACCTTGTTGCTTCCGTACTTTAATCCTCGTTTCAATGTTTTTCTTAAACCCCCTCCCATTTCAAAACACGTTGTAATCCCTGATAATATGAAAAAGAATCGGGGGTCTCAATGGACCCTTGCTTATCACACTCAACAAACTGACAAACACCACGACGTTTAAATCGAAAGCCGATAGCACATGATCTCACAGTGGGACTTGACATGACAAGAGCTGACGTACGGATAACGATCAGAAGATAAAAGATCACAGAAAATGTGTATTCCTGGTTACTGACAGGCAGTGGAGGAGCCAGACGGTCTCTTTGATTTCGAAATATGAGAACCCTTGGTTAGAAAGGTGCTTGAGAGCTTTGGTATCTATTAAACACTTAAGCAAGAAATCAACGGTCAGTTGTCAATTTCAAAGCTAGGTTTACTTCCTTCCCTTGTTTCGTTTGCTTGGGACATGATATACGCTCCTCTTTATTAGAGATTGGGGTCAGATAAGAGTTTGAAATATTTCATAAAGTGACCAGTGAGGAAGAAGTTAGCCCGAGGAGTTTGAAAATAGTTGCGTAGATACTTCTCGATCAAAATTTGAAGACAAGCTTCCAAATACGATTATCTGTCGACATCATCGGTTCAAGATCAGCGGAGGTTTTAAGAATGGCTCATGGCTCCGTGTCACCGTGAGGCCCCATCTTTAATACAAATAAGGGAAGATGCAAGTAATGCTCCAAAGTTGTATCCGTGGAAACAAATCAGAAAGTATAAACACTGTACTGCACTCGATAACGGGAACAATGTTGCTTGGCTTCATCTGTGCATGCATGATAATTTTATCAATTAACATAACTCAGTCAACGTCCTTTCACCCTCCAAAACCGCCATTGCTAATAACAGTTGAGGCATTTAAATCGAAAACTTTTATTATAAGAACTAAGTTTACTAATTTTCAGAGAAACTTGTGATGGGAACTGGAGTAACGGTGAGGGTGCTAGAGAATTTTTAAAAATTCATTACAAACCGTGTCTAAGACAGTGTACCCATTTCTGACGTTCTCGCTGGCAAACAAAACTACCTCCTTGTAGTTACTGTCGACCATTGTTTAGCAAAACAGGAAGATGGGCGTCGCCTTTTAATTATGAAACGCCTACAAGCCTTTTCCAAGGTAACGTACTTTGCAAGCTTAATCCCCTGTTCTACGCTTTGCTAGATACATCTGATGATTTCGTTAAAAGTTAGAGTATGAGCCAGTGAAGAATTTGAAGTGAATATCTCAAGATAGAAAAAGCACGTATAAATCGGTGAAGTGTCAATCGACCAACACTGTTTCTGTGTTTTCTGTGTAACATACTCTCTATTGAAAATTTAGTTCTCGACTGTGTCAAACCATTATTCGGCTACCAGCTATTAACTGCCATTCTTGTGCAAAGCTCCTTTTCAGATTTTCTTTGTTCTTTCTCAAGCTGTCGACGCTCCCAAGATCGGTCTCTTTCTTCTCGCCCTCGTTTTGGAAACATTTTTGGCTCGAGATTTGAGAGACGATTTGCAAAGGGAAATTCAAGGCATGTTGAAACAAAAGAAGCCGGCATGCATGGGCGTAGATTCGGGGGAAAGGGGCCTCGTCCCTCTCACTTTTCAGGATGGTGACAACAGCTGCTTTATCTTCCCACTTTTGGGTCCAGAAATGTCAAATGGTCCACGTTTAATCCTTTTGTCCCCCCGCATTCTTACAGTGATCTGCGCCCATGCCGGTATGAATAATCATTCTTCATCAATAAGATATCCTCTGCTCTTGTCTTGATTATTTCAAAGCCGCCCCCCACCCGGGTTCAATTACACATGCAAGACCTACACACCAATGGCCATATTGTTATTTTTATATAGAAAGGCAAGTGAGATCAGTTAGTCGCGCACACCCGAGTGTCTCTTCAATGACTGAGGAAAGTTCTATAGGCACCAGTCTTCCCAATCACAAGTCAGCTTTGCAGAGTAAGGGCTGTTACTGCCATTGACATCGCCATGTTGTCACACGCCTTCAGCGTGTGCTGCAGATGCTGCAGCTCCACTTTTCCCACTTTTCTCATGCCGCCAGAGATTGTGCTTCATAATCTCTTATGCCGCCCAAGGAGTCAGAGGGATCGATTTGCTTTTGATGACGCTCTAAACGAGGAATTTTCACCTCATATTTAGGTTTTTAGTTATAGAGCTCGACAATCGCTTGTCGTCAAGGAAAATTCATCTAACGAACATTCGTGCGCATGTCACTAGCCTCATTCTCAGTTAACCGTGCAAAAACTTGCACGGTACAGGTACCATGTAAACGCTAGGCCTAACAGGACCACTTTTTGACCGGCACCGTGTAGACCTCGGTGTAAACGCTACTTACCCGGCACGGTACTTAGCCGGTACAAAACTTGAGCGGCACCGTATAAACGCAGCCTTAGACTTCAACAAGACCTACGACACTTCGTATTTTATAGCGTTACTAAATCTGGTAGGGATTTTGAAGTGCTGCGAATGGATATCAGATGAAATTCATCGAGCTAAAGCACGATGCACAGTTGATCGGAAAATCCCAAAAAGACGTAGACGTCATCGATATTTGGAAGTTTGTCGGGTCTTACCCGAAACTGCAGAAGTTGGCAAGAAACGCCCCTACGCTATTTGACAACAAGTCTACATGTGTGTGGTAGTGCATCCACATCCATGAAAAATCTGGAGGGAAACATGGCTTCTTCTATTTGTTTCTCCTTGACACGTTTTGACTTCAATTTATCCATAGGCTAAGTTTTATCCGCACTTGGAGTTTCAGAGACGGGGGATCACGGGGCAGGAGGCCATGCCCCCAAGGTTTGCCAAATCTCAGTTTTTTCGGTGACTACTTTTCAACTTTTTGCAGAAATTGTTCAATTGTTAGATCTCAAGTAATACCCCTTTCCACACAGTGACCAAAGGTACCTTAGTGGAACCCTGCCTACTTCCCCCTTCCCCTTCCCCCCACCCAATCTGCTTTACCTTCCCCCGTCCCTTAGTTTACTTCAGGCGACAAAGGAAACCTTCAGTCAGTTTTACGGGTTCGTTGCTACTCAGGTTTGTAATTGATAGAAAGTTGTTTTTCTGCTGACACAGGTACCTAGTTAGAGGGCAGTGCAACAGAATCTGGACAAGTACAGACCCCCTTTTCAACGTGGACTGCATAGACTTCTTCAAAGATCGCCATTCTCATTCACTCTGCGAACACGAGTAGAAGATCGAAGCGATCCGAAGCCATTGATTGCTGTTTAGTTCGTTATTATGGGGAAGTTAGCGATCGTTGATTGGGTTGTTGTTGCCTTCTACTTTGCGTTTTGTATCTGTCTTGGAATTTACGTAAGTAGCGCTTCATATTTCTTTCTTTGCAGTTTGATTTATGACTATGCCGTTTGTTGTAGTAGGCCACCTGGGTTGAAGTTGCACAAGCTGCCGATACAACAATGACTTTTTGCTCATGTTGGTTGACCTTCTGTCGTTTCTCGCTTGCAATCTGCCCATAGCACAAGATGGAAGATTTTAATGCAAGTGCCATGTACACTCTTTTGGATTGTCGTCAGAATGCTTGAATGGCAGGGGGATTTGTGCAATTGACAAGCGCAAGCAAGTGTTGCTGTGGGTTCTTGCACGCCCCCAACGAGAACAGTGTGTTTTTTTCGATATAGACAGGTGAATCTCAACATCATACATTTCTCCTAACCGGCACCCGACAATGTCTGTTTCACCCTTGTAATTCTTCGATCTTATCTGGACAAAGAAGATCTAGAAATTTGTCTGACCGATATCTTTGCATACTTCGATTCACTCGGAGGCGTTAAGATGGGGAAAGTTAACCAAGATGGGACTTGAAGCTTGAAAAATCCAGTTGATTAAATTTCAAGGATATGTGATGTTATGTCATGTGCAGCCTACTTCATTCTCCCGATTGATACTTGCGGGTGTTATGTGCCCTGGGTCATTTCATTGCTGTGTATATTTTGTTAACATGTAACCTCCGCGATGACCGCAGATCGAGAGGAGGATGACATCCTAACTTTCAGGGTGTCGATTTACGTCTTGCTGACAATCTGAGTAGGGCTACTCAACACGGGGCATCAGATAACGTATTGCTACTAATATGTAGTCACTAAATCAAATAATCTGGAAACGCAAGTCAGAAGCTGTGGGTCGTATTTTCTTATTAGCTCGCAAATATTTGTTGTTTAACGTTGACCCATGTAATAAGACGTTAGTTCGTACCGTCAACACATTTGATACCTAAAACTAATGCTTTGAGTAGAAAACAGAGAAGTGAAGACCAGAATAAAGGCAGAAAGATGCCGATCAGATTGCGAAAGCGGCGAATATTTCTAAACGATTAAGTGATGACTGTATGGATTACCACCGTCATTTGGCCTGTGGAATCGATATCAGAACAGCCATTGTCAATACCTTGTCCCTTCAACTGGGGCAACTTCACAGATTTCGGGGTTAAGGTATCAATGAAATTATCAGTTGAAGGTATCAGATACATGCTGCCGAGTGTATAGAGGGAACCTTGCATTGAGTGCTGAAATTGTAGCCAAAAAGACCTATTTCGGGTGCCAACGAAAGCTGTATGATTAAAATTCTCGTAGAGAACTTGAAGTAGCATATCGATAAGAAGGATTCCTTGCCAAAGCAGCCTGCTGGTGTTTTTACAATAACCTCTCTAAGTAGAAAAATCAGGGGGTGACATACGTTGTTACGACTGAATACCAATTAGCATCACTACCACACTGTTGAGGACTACAAGTATGTCTACAAGTAGGGTAGAGAACATTATCTCATGGGCTTCAAACTTTAATGTGCGTTTATTAGTTGTTTGTTTGCAAGATATGAACAATACAGGACTGCCACATTAAATGACTGCCCAATTATAGGATTGTACCATGACCAGTGAAGCTGAATTGAAGCGGTGGTAAGCCATTGACATAAGTTGCATATGCACTTTAATATCCCCTAGCATTTTAAGACTTTACCCAGGGGATTTCCTTAGTATATGATAACATTGATATATTGAACTTACAGCTATTGAATTGGTTTATATGGGTAATTAGAGCCAAATAGTAGTTTAAAGTAGTGGCTATGTATTTCGTATTATACATGTTTTAATTACCAGGCAATTTACATTTATTCAAATCGAAGAGCTACCTTAAGTTATATTTGTTCAAGCTGTTATTTATTACTCTTGGGTGTAGTCATCGAACAGTTTGTAAACAAGTGTATACCCCATACTCCGATTTTCGTGAAACACTGGTTCCATGTAACTGCATGAAAAGGGGCTTGGCTTGTGTCATCTTGGTTATTTAGGGTTCCAAGTAAAGATTTAATGTAAGAAGTAAAGATGATCTTCAGAAGTTCATTTCCATGTTTTTGTAGTTATTCTCTGCAAATATGGGACTTGATTAATTACCGCTTAAAGCTGTGTTAACAATAGAGCTGTGTAAAGTTCCTTTTTGTGATATTTTATGCCAGGCTGTGTAAGTGTGATAGATTTGATTACCATGGATTTTGATTGTAAGTGAAAACCTCTCATATACTTAGTAGGGTGCAAAAGTCTTCACACAGTACACAAACATAGAGGGGAGGTGTTCAATCTAAAATCACAATCAGAGGATGGGGAGGTCAGTGCAACAGTATGTTATGTTATAGGTATATGACATTTCCAACAACAAAAAATCCATTATAAATCTGTTTGGGAGACTTTAAAAAGGATTGACTTATAACTTTAGGCAACTTGCTTCTTACTGATCTTGTTTTTCAATAGGTGTTCCAGTTTAGAAAAGTACCATTTCGACACATTTAACACTCTGAATTGATATATTTTCTTTGTATTCAGTCTAAATTTAAGAAGAAAGGAGACAAAGGTGAAACAGCTGAGGGCTATTTCTTGGCTGGGCGCTCTATGCTATGGTGGGCTGTTGGAGGAAGTTTGTTTTCCAGTAACATTGGAAGTGAGCATTTCATTGGCCTTGCTGGATCAGGTGCGGCTGCAGGGATTGGGGTTGTTGCTTATGAATGGCAGGTATGTTTAATTAGAAAAGTATTGCAGATTCAAAATTATCTTAATATATAATCTATTGGCTTTTTGAATCCATATATATTATATGTGTTATCCCACTGTTTGAAACTAGAATTATTAATTGTAAACCCAAATATTCAATTTGATAAGGATTCCTTTAAGGTTAAATTTTAGGCATCTTCTTAATTTTGGTGGGAATGGAACAAAGCATCATCCATTCCCACAGCTATTAATGGGAAACATCGTGAAGATCGATATTTGTCTGAAGTATATAGTTTCTGTTGGCTTTCCCTGATCAAAAATGGATATTGTGAAGCTGCACGTCCAACAAATCTTAACTAAATTCTAAGAACAAATTTGCTACTTGTTCTCCATTTTGTATAGCATACTTAAATGCTCAGGTTTTTAAAGGTTGGTTTCTGTTCTGACTGTGGTAAATGTTTTCCCAAGGTGTTCTATGATAAAGGGTGCTTAAGGAACTTGAAGCCTTGTCTTGGATGCAAAAAGTCAGTTTTACAGCATCCCTTAACATGGTCTTTCTGTTGACCCATATTGAAGAAGAGGTATTGGCAACTTGATGCAATATGAATTTAAAAAGTTAGGACAGGAAGCATCATGGTTCAGTTAGTAGTTCCTTGGCATATATTCCAAGTGTGATTCCTCAAAGAATAATTGGCAATGTTAGGGAAGGCCCTCAACCATAAATGACTGTATTCCACAATATCCATTAAGTGTATATTTTGTTCTGCATAGGGGATTAGAATAAGTATAATGAAAACATCTGTAGTAGAAAAGCCCCTGAGTTATGTTTGAAGAGTTCTGTAGTACCTTGAAGAGTATTTAGAAGATTTGAAGGGCAGATATGTTATAAATGGAAGCATAAGTCACTTGAGAAGGTAGTACTCTGAATCATATATATGTAAGCTGAATTCTCAGGTAGTGTTACCTATAGTTTGTAGGCCAAGAAACCAAGAGAAGGAGGTCATGTCAGAGTTTGTATTTATTGTGAACTCGTACCCTGATGATCTCCAAGCACCAGTAGATTTATGATGTACTATGGCAATTTATAAAATTTAGTATTCTTTGCTATTCTTTTACTGTGTCATGACTACAGCTAATGTTTCCTTTACCAGATGATGGATCCTGCTGATGTCAAGTATGAGTGCACAGTTGTGTGATCAACTGAGCAATGTATTCATTTCATTACCGTGAAAGCAAGGGACTAGTTCTTAACTTATTTATTAAGCATATTCAGTTTGACACAAACATGAGAAGGCTGGTTTTACGCAACAAGCACAATCAGATTGACAGGCGTTAAGAGCTTCTGACTCCCCATTTCCTGCACATCGACTGGATGGTCCCAGTGTCTGCAGTACTGGAATTTAAGCCAGATCTGTAGTTTCGAAAGCATATTCTTAGACCATTATACCCATTAAAGATCTATTTACAAGTTGGCAGATACCAGGGGTTGAAATAATGCCCTGATGTCTGATATTTCAATCTTTGTTAGCAATCATCTGGTCAAGACGACTCTCAAAATACCAAAAGGTCAAGATATTAACACTACATTTAAAATTTGTGGTGGCACTAAGGGGTAGTAAGCCATCTTGAAAAATGTCTGATCACAGAAATTATCCTTATTTCGACCCCTGGATACAGCTACTTACTAATAATTGAAATGAAAAAGATATTTTTAATGACACTTAAGTTAGTATTGATCTCTCTACTTTTCAAAGTGAGATTACATTTGTAATAGTGTTGGTGTAATTGGATTTACAAGCAGTAGAAACTGTAGAAATTCCAGTGAGGGTCATTCCCATGAAATCTTATAGTTTTACAGATTTGCGCTCGCCTTTGCATCATGTTTGCATCTTGCAAAGTCATTATTGATAATTGGCTTTCTGTTCTTTTTGTCAGGCATCCTGGATCCTTCTTCTACTAGGGTACTTCTTTGTACCCATTTACTTGCGTGCCAAGGTCTTCACAATGCCTCAGTTTCTGAAGATGCGTTTCCAGAGCAAATGGATGAGATTTTATCTAACAATAGTCTCTCTTCTCAGTTACATCACAACAAAGATCTCGGTAGGTAGATTTACCCCAGTTTCGTACATGTGATGTTTCTGATAGTTGTTTTGTGGTAATAAGTAGGAATATAATGTCACTTCAGGAGGTGGAAGGGTTGGGGTAGAAATGAATGTAGCCACACCTGTTGAATCTACGGCAGAGGTGATCCCCAGAAATGTTTATCATTGCTATAAAAATATTTGGTATCCAATATATGCAATTTAGTAGCCTTGAAACTCATTACTCAAGGTAATGCTATTAGACAAATTTTTTAGCTTGCATGTAGCTTTTGGTGGATGCAATAATGGCAAAATTGGCTTGCAGTAAAGTTGAGTTGTAATGTGACATGACTTGTTTTCTTAAAGGCAGCACATTACATACTGAAGATGGATTGAAATTGCAAATTATATTATTAAAAAAGCCTATCTGCATGCACTTGTCACTATTATTGCAGTCACCCTTTATGTAATGATGGACAGCCAAGTTACACTGCAGTCATACACCAGTTATTTGGGAACTATTTGCATAGTGCTTATGAGTCTTGTCCCGATTTAACCTGACATTATCCCCAATTTAACCTGCCCTTATTAAACATATGTTAGTTTGTGAATTCATCACCCCCCCTTGTCAAGAGAGGCAAACAAATTTTTAGGGCCCCTGAAATTTAGTGGTTAGTAGAAATTGTTTTGCAACAATAAACATTTGTTTGAGATCTTGACAAGGCCAACAACAATTAAAGGACGAAAATGGTGATGACCTTCAGATTTTGTTTTTGCCTCTTTAAGTTTATTTTATTAGTCTGTAGTTTTTGCATCTGCTAAGTAAATCCACAGTGATGTCAATAGGCTTCTCCTACAGATATGCTTTGAAATATTTGCTTCATTCAAAAGTCAGGTAGTTCATAGTAATAACTGTATGACTCTTGTGTACAGTAAATAAAAACAATGAGTTGTAAAACCAACATACTGTAGGTTGATTCACCAACACAATGCAGACTGATTGACTATGAAGTCGAGACAATCGAGCTACAGCACCACAGTTTTAGAGGGGATCCTTTATGGCCTTTTAAATCTATCTGTGAGCATCTAGCCCAAGTAGTGAACTGTGACAAATAGAGCTTTCTAGTCCCTTAGATCACCCACTCCTACCCTTAAAGGCAAGACTGTTCTTGATCTTGCGCACTTGAACACTGGGGGCCTGGTCATGGAATAATATCTTCAGATTTTGTATAAACTCAAAAATTTGGACAAGCTGGAGACAGGTAAAACTGGCTTGGAAGGCTGAGTAAAGCTGCATTATTTATATATTATTTCTTTGCCCGATTATATACAGAATAGGATAAGGGCAATCTTGAAAGCATTCTATTTGATAAGTGTATTTCTGTATTGGAGAATGCTGAGGTTTATAGTGGAAGTCAGCTGGAGAGATGACTTTAGCAGTGCAGAGTTGGTGGAGAGTTATGGATTGTAATGATTATTAAGTTATTTTGAAGGAGGAGGCAAAGATGGTAAGACATGTGTTCAGATGTGAGGAAACAATTGAAAGGGTTTTAGGATGGAGGTTCTTGGAGGAAGACCACAAAAGACTTTGAGGGAGGCTGTAGAGTGCAGCATGAGAAGACTTAGATTGGTGAAGGACATTGCTATAGACATGGATAAATGGAGAGGATTTACAGCACATCAGGTCCCATGGATATGGGAATGGGGTGATGTTTAATAGAGATGAATGGATTGGAAATAAAACATCATAAAACTTTGAAAGTGCCCATTGTAAGATATCCTGATAAGTTAGTAAAGCCAGAAAGTGTTGTATGTAATCTCCCTCATTTTAATAGAAAAGGAATTTGTTGATTGGGTTAAATTTCATTTTTGCTATCGTAAGAAGGCATTAATTTTCAAACTGACAATATTTGTGGTATAGAACTCTAGAGGCCTTTTGAAAGGTTATTATAGAAATAAGAACATATAGATTTATTTTGTTTACTTTTAAGGCACCATTATGGAAACAAGGTTTCAACTCACTGGGGTGCCCTAAATTTATTTTTTTGTCTAGGTATTTCATCTAGCTGTTTGTTGTATAGTTGTCTAGACATTTTTTGTTGTTTTATTGTTTTTTAGTTACTAATCTGTATACATATTTAGATTATTTAATGAGATTGTATTTTAACTTCTATTTTGTTTATTTGTTTGTTTTGAGTAATTCTCAACGTAAGCTTTTATTTAATGACAAAGAACACATACATTCTGCTACCTTCAGCCATTGGATATTTAAGTACTAGTCGCTGTTCACATAGAAAATCACATGTTTACAGATCGCATTGATGTATTGATTTAGGCTAACCATTGTCTTGGAATATTCAGGAGTTTCGAAGGAGTACCAGATGCTGCAGAATAGAATATTGATGTTGACAGAGCATTTGTCAATATTTACCTCGGGTCTCTGATTTTCTATTTATGCTGTGCTAATACTTTTGAGGTTTTAATAGATGATTAAGTCAAGTGTACAGTCTTTATTTTCAGTCCATTGTTTCTTTTGATACCCCAACCTTAGGAGAGATTCATTATAGAATATTTTGGGATAAACAAGGAATTGTTATTGGGTTGCAATGTTTTACATTGTCAACGAAAGCACATGTTGTTTACTCGTTGTAAATGTTCGTTATAATTACTCATAGCACTTACTGCGTGTGTTGGTAAGTGGAATTTGTGTTAGTAGTATTGAACAGGGTTGGTGATGACTTGGGGAAAAAACAACAAATTTTAAGGAATTGACTGAAAGGTTGTTGTCAGACGGATGCGCTGTTGTCCAAATCTTACCGACTTAAATATTTAAGACTTAGTCCTTGCTACATTAAGCAACAACTGACTGTTGTAGCGCCAATTTTTACACACTCAGACTTACTCCAAGTAGTATTTTTGGGCTGACATTGGGTTAAAAAGTCGGTTCTCTTACGTCAGGACAGGATATGTGCCTTGCATATGTGCTCCATTCTGTTCAAGTCTCTGCCCGCAACACATTCCCTTCCCGTGCAATAAGAATCAGTTAAACGTAGCTGGTATAGTAACCGAGGAAATAAATTTAAGTTCAGGTTTCCGCTTGGTTCCCAGTGTGAATAGATCAAGTCATTTGTTAAACATTTATTCCTAACATTCAGGTGGTTGATTTCTGCAAGTGATTTCGAGTCAAGCTTAATGTCTTTCGATGCTTTTGAGCGGTTCATTGTAGACAAAAACTCGTCGAGTTTATCAAAGATCCATTTCTGCAATTTTATTTGGGGGAAGCCAAGGGAGCTGTGAAATTGGAACTCTCTTAGACCATTGAATGGCTATGTCTGA
>JAAAKL020011604.1:0-13546 GCA_010016065.2 Carybdea cf. marsupialis auct. non (Linnaeus, 1758) | reverse complement strand
CATAAAACGTTCCATGCATAAAACGCTCCATACATAAAACGTTCCATACATAAAACGTTCCATACATAAAACGTTCCATGCATAAAACGCTCCATACATAAAACGTTCCATACATAAAACGTTCCATACATAAAACGTTCCGTACATAAAACGCTCCATACATAAAACGTTCCATGCATAAAACGCTCCATACATAAAACGCTCCATACATAAAACGCTCCATGCATAAAACGCTCCATACATAAAACGTTCCATACATAAAACGTTCCATACATAAACGCTCCATACATAAAAACTGACATCTTTCAAGCATTTCAACATATTCAGGTAGTCTAGTCCAGTACCAAGCTTCTTTCTGATTGTTTTAAATGGAGTATTCATCCAAATATATGATAATGGCTAGGATTTAAGTACAAAATAAATTTAAATTGATGAAATCCGATTTCCTTTGGTATGGTCATTTTCGGCTTAAATTGCAGATTCGAGCAACAGATCGACGCTGGAGATTACTAATTATGTAAAACGTAGCTATGTAAATATGAATGATAGTTTTACATATGTTGTTTGCTACTACTTTTAAAACAAAACCCTCCTTTCCCTATGCGTTGTCTGTATGTTTTAGTTAGAAACTACAGTCTTCTTGTGGTTGCTATAGTCACTTTGACAAGTCAACCTCTATCAAATTGCATTTTAATTCATAGTGACTATCTTCCAGGCCACATCGAAAAAATTGTGCTTAGAGTAAATCAAATATAAATAATTAGAAAGGAACAAAATATTATGCCAAACTTACCTGATGGAAGTGGGGGTGTGGGTGGTGAGGGAGATTGGGGTTCGTTTGTCAGTGGAGGTGGTGTTTGTGGTGACGTGCCTAGAAACATAAAATTGCAAAATTTAAATTAGGATATACTGCAGAAAGCATATTGATTTTTTCTTTGAGTTAGTTAATATGCTTTTGTAACCTTAGTCGTATCCCTGATAGAATGGGTTACATCTCTATTATAGAGCAATATGGAACAAGAGGGTGATGCAGATTCTTCTATTAACTGTAGCCTTACTCCTCCTAGAAATGTGTGATTAGAGAGGAACAATATTACTATGTTCTCCCACAGTATGCACAAATACCTCCACTAGCCCACACTCTGTCCTATACGGCAAACCTCATGCGAGAAACCTCCAGTCTTGTCGTATGGGTTGACAAATCAGCGATCAGGATCAGGAATCTTCTTTCATTTTCCAAAATGGCAGTCGTAAACAAGATGTCTCTTCGGCTGAAACGGAAGGCTTCGTGATAACTTACAGACATTAATCAGATGAGAAAAGATGGGAGGGCCAATAGAAAGTGATTTAGTTTTCGTGACAATATTTTGAATATGAGCCTCGTGTAGGCCTAAACTCTCTCTTGTTTATACCAATGCTGTCGATATCAATATGTGCCCCTTTGTACTACCGCTAAACAGACATTTTGTGGGTGTTGATCGTTTCCCTGGCTTTCTACCACCGCACTTAGTACAGTTAGAAAAGGGTAGAGTCATATGGAAGGCATGTTAACCCAACCTTTATACTCTACGGTCATAATTTTCCCACGTAACGCAGAGCTCATTGATGAATTTGCGGATGCTGTAGATAGATTCTCCTCGGTTGTGTTCTCAAAATTATCACCACTAATGCTCTTAATACCAGTACCAAGATTTATAAGTTTGTAATAAAAATGAATACACAATTTGAGGAGGGGGGCAACTAAAATATTTTTGACGGGGTAGTGAGTTTTGAGAGCTGTTTATGCAGTTTCCAAACGTTAATTGACAATTTTTGTTACGAGTCAATGATTTTTATAACTCTTACAGGCTATTAACAACACGTTTTGAAGCTTATTGTTCGGGAGAAAAAGGATGGCTAGGATAGACTCTAGCTTTATTAATAGCTTAAACCTCAGTATCCTCTATAGTACAGAGATTCAGCTGTGTGATTTTTCTGTCCAGAGATTTGATCGTCTGGCGAATCCTTCGACATACCAAGTAGATTACTAATAGGGTAAGGTTTGGAATAACACAGTAAGTATTGATGACATCTCACTGTGGCACTAACAGAAACACTGTTGCTTCTAAGACCTTCTTTTCAATAAAGTTGTAAGTTTGACTTTGATTTATAGTAAAGAACTCAGGATGACGATTGTAGTCTCAATTTTGTTTACGCGAGCTTACATAAATGACAAGGAAATTGTCAACAAATGACCCTTGCCGGATTGTATACAGGCCAGAATTATATTTGAGGCTTGTTAAATGCTCAGCTCGTGTCTATGATTACATTTCAACTTCCGAAAATTTCTTGTTTAGCATGATATGATACTAAGCTAACGGAATTTCATCCATTTTCTTTTTATTACCCAAGAATTGAACGTTAAAGACAAGTCATATTGTGCTGAGAGGATCAAACAGTTGGAAATGTAAAGCCTAATTGGCTAGCAGTAAACGAAAATCTAAAATCTGATTGGCTAACAGTACCGACGTAAACGAAAACATGAATAAAATAAACAGACGTCTAAAACAAAGTCCTTTTAGCGACAAAGACCTGGTTTTGTGCTTTTTTGTAAATGCCATTCAAAGCCCTTAAGTAATAATCAGACCCGGTAAAAAAATCATTTGATACAATTCCAATTTAATAGGATGTGTCTCAAATTAAAGACCAAAGAGTACATCAGCATGTTCCTAGTGTGATCCTCCAAGAGTCAGCCAGTAGCAGACCGACAGCAACATGTAAGAACTCAGCAAGTAACATAGTGAGATTTGACTCAGCCATCGTGCACAGTAGGTGTAACAATAGGTGTTGGGCGATCGTTGAGTCAAATCAAATGTTACTACAATTGTTTGCTTGGGTTCTTTGCTGTAAAACATCCTTTCAGTCACGTCATTAAATTAAAGTGTACAACCGTGTTCTTGGATTCTGTAACACCAACAACTTATTACGCAAGTGATGACAAAGTGTAGTGGGCTGTCAGCCATTGTGAATAGAGCACCTCTGTTTGAGCGAAACCGTCTAAACAAGGCTACAATTTCCATATAACAAGTCATGCGACAAAATCCTACGACTTTTCGCATTGTGTAACCAGGCTAAATGTTAGTATGAGTTCTAATCGAAAGTAGAAACTTTTTTTTCATTTGAAAGACAAATTTCAAAATCGATGGTGCAAAATATCTTGTTGGGAAAAAGTAAGTGGTGAGGAAAAACTACTTTCTTTTTGACAGGATACAAATTACTGAGCAAATAATAAACTGATTTTGTAACTAAAAGTAATAGTCAGTTACGTTGTCAGATTTTTTTATGTCATTCTGTTATCTTGTGTACCAAATTCTCGATAAATATCATATTAGCGAGTTTTAAACTGTGAAGTATTATCGTTGATCAAATATTTATTATTTTAGAATTCTTTCTCCCCTCTCTAGCTTATCAAATGGTCCTTCTCTCTGCAAAGCAATGATTCTGGTAATGATACAAAATTATTATTGTGATAAACGTTATTAATGATATTCATGTCTAATTTAACTCACATTGTCCACATGTCTTCCGACAATTTTTATCTGTCCACCAACTTTTTCCACAATGATGTACATGATTTCTGCATTGACTTGATAAATCACTGCATATCTCTGACGCACAAAAGAAAACAAGCAAAGTTTGAGGTACAGTAGGAGCTGAATGACCATTTTTTGACACATCTTTATCCATACAACATCGAGAAAGCAAAAAGCAATGGCACACTGTAGATACAAATCTATCTTCTCAAACAGGTAGGATTTCAAACTGTAACTCTCTTGTTGTCTTAGTCTTGCATTGGTGTTGCCATGGTGTTGCCATGGTGTTGTCTTGGTGTTGTCTAAGTATTGTATTAGTATTGTGTTAATGTTTTCTAGTGTTGTCTTAGTATTTTCTTATTGTTGTCTTAGTTTTGTCTTAATATTGTTTTAACATGTTTTAGTGTTGTCTAAGTGTTTTGTTAGTGTTGTTTTAGAGTTGTGTTAATGTTTTCTTAGCGTTGTCTTAGTCTTGCATTGGTTTTGCCTTGGTGTTGTCTTGGTGTTGTCTTAGTATTGTATTAGTATTGTTTTAATGTTTTCTAGTGTTGTCTTAGTGTTGTGTTACTATTGTGTTAACGTAAATTAGTGTTGTCTTAGTATTGTTCTAGTTTTGTCTTAATATTGTTTTAGTGTCTAATTGATGTTGTCTTAATGTTGGACAAGTATTTTTTTTAACGTTTTATTATGGTTGTCTTAGTATTGTTTGGATGTTTTATTAGTCTTGTCATAGTATTGTTTTGAACTTTCTTACTGTTGTCTTAGCGTAGTCTTAGTGTCATCGAAGGCATGCAAAATATGTCATTATGTTAAACACTATTTAAACGAAAATTTACAAAGATATACAAGAAAATAAATCAAAAGTCTTTAGATTTCAACTACCCATACTCAATGCTCCCCTTACACTTTTATATAAATACCATAAAGAGATAAAACAGCAGATCAGCTTGTCAAAAAAATGATTTATCAGGAATGAAGTTACTGCTACAAGAGCACAAAAATGAACGATGGTCTGTTGTCACCAATAAAACTTTGGAATTTACGTCCCTTGAAATTTTCCCCCGAGGGCTTTTGCCCCACCTGAGCTAGGTGAACCCCACTGATGTTCTCCAGTGAAGTATTGGGAGCTAAATTGGCGACTATAGAATTAATCAATTCATCAGCTGGGCTCACCTAGCTCAGTTGGTAGAGCGCACGTCACGAATGCGTGAGTCACGTGATCAAATCTCTGTGGTGAGATGCTTTTTCTTTTCTATATCATCTTTTCACAGTAATTCCTATAAAACAAAGACGATACTTAATACACGTTTTCTCGACATTAACTACAAAAATGAAGCAGACCAAATGTATGCTTATGTTTATTTCCTTCTCTATCAATCTCTGAAGGAAATTTGACAACTTTTACGTTAAAAGAAAACGGCAGCAAGAAATGCGGAGCAGCAAGAAATGCAGAGGTTTCTATCATACGCTTTTACCATCGGGCCTAATAACATTTGGTAGTTGCTTGAATGAAGTCTCTACAGACACTCATTTTGTATGTAAGAGCGTAGTTTTAAAAGGTCAAAACTTTAAGAAACTGTAGGGCTACAATGCTCTCGCTTAAGAAACTTTTCTATTTTCGATCTGTTTCCGTTCTATTTATTTACTACGTTAACTTCGCGGACATCTTACTTACAAACCTGATCTATAAATATATCCCACCAACACACTTGTCGACTAGCCACCGCTAACTTCACTTACTGTTTATTAATCTCTTAGATTGTTACGTAAGTAACCAAAGTCTAGTGGTTAAGGATTCGGACTCGCATGCCAGAGGTTATGGGTTCGAATCCCACCTAGCCAGATATCAAAACAATCATTTGGGAGAGGCAACGAGAGATTACTCCTGTAAATGTGCTCTTTCCCCAGGACATTGCATGCTCTGGCTGGGGAATAGGCTCCGCTTGAAATCGAGAATGCCACCAATAAAAAAGTAACCAATAAGAAACCTTTAGCCCTACCCGGCACACGTTTCTTATACAAAATTAGTAGTAAATAAAGTAATTTAAGCATATTACTCTTTTCATTTGTAAATAAATCTGCTAACTCTACAAACCTGTAGATATTCCTGTAAACAGGGTAGCCAGAATAGCCAAAGGAAATACAGATGTCCACATCTTGGTGAAAGTAGTTCTGAATGTCTAGAAAGATCAAATCTTGATATTTAGGCGTGCAATTTATACCCCTAATTACAGATTGTGCAACTTAATTAGTGTGTAAATGTTGCAGTTTGGTATCACCTTCTTCAAGGGTTATTTAAGTGCTATTAATTTAATTTGCATTGGTATCAGCAAGTATATAAAGAAGCATAATCTAAACCAACAGGAGTTTAAGAGATGCTTGAGATATTATAGGATAATTGTCGATTCTCGCAACTCGAAGGAGTTTAAAGTACAGTAACTGAAGAGTTGCTAGCTTAATCAACGCCTGATCTTTCAGAAATAGAACAGTAGTACAAAGAGCAAAGTGTAAATTAGTAAATACATGTTGAATAATAGCACAGCATTGTTTATGTACAGCATCACCGAAGATAATGAATCAGAACTAGCCCTCAATGATCAGTACAACCAGGAAATATTGCATTTACGACTCTGCCTTTGCCTCTCTTGATAGGCAATTTGAAATTGTTATATAGAAGGTAACATGTATTACTCATCAATCTGATTACTTCAGATGAAATAACTTTACAAATTTTCATACTTCTTATCGGCTTAAACCATTCATAAATTTACTTACAAAAAGCGAGAAAAGGGGCTGTAGAAAATTTGTAGAAAAATTTCGAAAGTCTAATCTCTTTAGCTTCTAAAAGCTATCGACTGTTTCCTGGCTTTTTAAGTTAAAATGATGAGAAAAGATTAATTAAAAAAATTTTTAGGGGCCACTGAATATTTCCTGTTTTCGTCTTGTAAGAGCTATTATTTGCAATTCTAACTCCTAGCTATTCATCTAATTGGTTACACACTCTTTTTGGGTCTATCAGTCGTCTATAGAGTGACATTTTCCCATGACCACATGCTAGGGGTAGGACTGGTTCATGTGAAATATCCCAGGGAGACGGAACTGTAGAATCCCATCGAATGATATAATTGACAGTTTATTAACGCCCTAAACTAGACTTGATCAGTTAAGGTGCTTCGTCATATTTTGTAAGGTATGCTAACAGGTGCCTAGGACTACGGCCACAGTTCAGTAGTAACTTTAAAGGCAATTTAATACTCGGTTATCAGGCAATGCTTTCATTCTAACACTGAGCAGTGGACATGACTCAACCCCGCCTTATTAGAACTTTTAGTTGCATAGAGTTCTATTGAAAAAATTCAATTCATTTTCTACAATCAGGATAAAGCTTCACTGACCAAAGCATCATTTCCAACAACCATATGTGACTGTGTTTTAAGTAGCCAAACATCAACATTGTTTGTCAGGATTTTCAACAATTTATCATAGGGTAAAATCCACATTTGGGCTATTTTCATAACATCATGTACCCATGTCAGACACACTATAGATGCTGATATAGTTACAGCAAAGAAGGCGTCATGATGAAAGAGATGAAAGGAGCGGTAAATATAAAGTAACCTTCTTATGTTTGCAGCTTAGTCAAATTTCATATTATAGCATTTTTCGAAATCTAGAGCTTGTAACTTTGATGCTGTATTCACTTTACTTTTCCTTCATTCAGGATGGTAGTTTTGACAGGATATCTAGGTTCTTTCCTAGTTCTGCTTTCAAATAAGCACTCTTTCGTCATAAAAGTGTTGGCAGTAGCTTTCACTGTCAGCACTCTGATGCAAACCAAAGTTCAACCAGAATAGAAAGACTTAAAAAGCTTCATTAGTAGTGCTGCCTTTTCCTGTGAATTGACTCTACCTGCTTTTGATTCTATTTTGCGCGCATGCGCAAGAGATGCAACACTGCTCCCACAAAGACCTAGTCGACTCTAATCAGAACTTATACATATTTGCACCAATAATACTACCAAAAGTCACAAATGAAACCACGGTGTTAAGTGAGTTTGCTGTTATAATATAACCCTGCTTCCAGCTACAATGGTTGACTAAAGGTAGTACAGCTCTAGATTATTTTATTTTTCTTTCTCGCTCTGCAACGTGAAGAAAAGTGACATCTGTACAGTCTCATGGAATGTAAATGGAAGTAATTTCATCTCTAGGATTTAAATCAACAAGAGGTATTCCAACGACTATCGGCTTCAACATCTGATTCTTTCAGTATGATACCATGTATTCGACTTCGTTGTATTTCTACTGTCTTTACAAGACTGTAACAATCTCAAAAGGCATAACAAAGAACTCAATGAATCTAGTTTTAATTCTGAAATATGTCAACTCCAAGTAAATGTTTCCAGACGAAGAGCAGTTGTCCCCTGAAACCAATGAATTGTTACTGTTGTATCATTTAACTAAAAGTCCATGCTATGCATTTTATTTTTCAATCAGAAAAATCTTCATCTACAACAGAACATCCAACGATACCCATATGATGAAAAATGCCATTCCCTTCTAAGACTGATTTGTTAGGATAGACATCGTCTGACACCCACTAATTATTTTCTCGACAACGCAATCATTGCTGTCCGATAGTAAAAGTTGTTTAAACCGTTTCACATAGTGTTAAGTCCAATATACACGGTGCGAAATGTTGTATCAACATGTTGAACACAACTCGTTCTGAGGACCCTGTCTTGTTGTACAACTGGCTTTCACAACTGGGTTTTCATTTGGAACAACAAAATTTTCTTTTATGTGTGTTAGACAGAAGTGGGACAACTGAAAGTCAAGTAATTTGCCCATCCCCGTCCTAAAACGTCTATGAAAAGGTCATACTTAGCATCCCTTCCTCCCTCTCGTATGACGTTCATAAATGTACATATATTAGAGAGAAATGGGACAACTGAAACTCAGGTAAATCGCCCATTCCCGGTTTAAAACGTCTATGAAATATTGTAGATTTATTCTTAGCTTCTCTGGCCCCCCTGATATGACACTCATGAATGATAAATGCGTCGTTCCTAGACTGGTTTGCCACAATATCATGTGAGAAGTAGAACCTGTTCTATTCTAAAATCAGTGTTTCAACCTGTTGCATGCAACAAACGTTGTACACCTTGGTTCGTTTACACGATACAACATGTTGGGGCAAATACATGTTGTATCAACATGTTTCACCGTATATACGAGGCTTTAAGACATTGACAATTGGCAGGCTCCATTTCTAAAGCTTTTAATCTCATAGCATGGTATATTTTCCTTCTAGGCATCCGTAGTTTACAAGAATATTATAACTAGGAAACTTAATACAATGGGGAAGAAGGGCAATATTCACTTTGCCCGTGATTCTGTCTGGCCAATGCAAAGAAACTTTGTTCGTCGTTTTTACCTTTCAAGCTGTCAATTGATAATGCATACCATACAAGTAGTAAAATGCATGGTCGTTACTTAACGCACTCAGTTCTTTAAATAATGTTTGGAACAAACATGAAGCTAAAAACCATTTTGCAATAAAAAAAGATTAAAAGGAGCTGCCGACTGCTGAGCAGAATTCTAACACAAAGGAACGCAGAAAGTCGTAACATAAAGTTGATAAAACACACGATGGTCATGGGTATGGTATAAAGAGCATGTATCAATAATTATGTCTGGTGTGGCGAAAAACACTAAAAACAAAGTAACTGCTATGGATATGTGTATATATATACTCAATCTGTAGACAGAACTGTTTTGCCCCTTGTGGGCTCATCTGTGCAGAACAGAGGGTTGACACAGAATCCTTCGTATGCAACTAGCAACGCTGCCACAAAGCAGTTTAAAGAATTCACATGGTACTATGCAAGAGCATGTATATTATTATTAAGAACATCAAAATAGATTGGACCTTGTTCATGTCGATCTTTAATATTTTTCTCCTGACCAGAAGAAAGAATGTACGATAACTAGGATGTAAGTTAAATATTACAGAAAATCAGATGATATCACTACCTATCAACCAAGAAATATGGCATTTTTTGGAAGTGCAAATACGAAATGTCAAATATGTTTCTTGAATTGCAGTTTTGGCTCGGCAGCAACTGCTTAGATTTAAAAAGATATTTCTGCAATCGTTACTTCTTGTTATCTAACGCTGCTGTGGGTGTTTAGACTTGTGACCTGTCCAGTTCTTCCAGTCCATTTTGATCTCTGCAAAGCAGGAAGTGAAATTGTGACACTACCCCCGTACAAAATCATTTTCCAAACGTCGTGGTTACTTTTCGGTGAATAGTTTTGTGTCTGGGGTTTTGTTCAGGGCGGGTGTCAATTTTTCAAAATTTTCACCCCGATTACATTCACTCCCCTTTTATGATATTTCATAATAAATTGCAATGGACTGAAAATGCTAGAAAAAATCACCAAAATCACCCAAATCACCCCAGTAACACTCCTCCATTTTGTGAAAATTTGAAAAATCACCCAGCCCTACTACTTTATCAACCCCCCTACAACTAAGCATGAACGATAACTGTAGCAAAGACTACTGTGTTCATCTAGGACGGGGGTAAACATTACATAATAAATTATATTATATTCCTGAAAAGAATCTTTCATCACTCGTCTCGAATGATATAAATGACACTTCGAACCATCAGATCTAGCTAATCAGTAGATTTCGTTGGTGGAAGCAGGCTGCTGAAAGAAAAGCTCCGCGATTTGTTCACGGTAAGAATACTTTTAAGGCCAGATAGCAGTAGGCCTACTTTTCTATTTTGCTTATCTATTCATGCTTTCTTAAGGATGTGTACCGACGTGCCGAATATTCATACTGACATAGATATCTGCTGTATCTGCTAGTTGAAGTTGCTAATGTTTTATGTTTTAGTTTTTGATATCTCTTTTAAGACACGTAGGTCTATCGTTTGTTAAGTGACCGGATTGCAAGGAGGACTGGCACTAGCATAATTTCATACCGCCACCCCTAAGGAATTTTAGAAGATACATATTTAGGCGCAAAAGAGAATCATAATCGATTCTACAACATTCAATAGACATCAGAAACATATAAAGCACACATGTAGTCTTACACAGGCACATATCAAAGCAGCATTTTAACCACTCTATGAGATAACACGGTAGCTATGTGACGCCGTACAAATGTTGAATCACGGTCTTTCAGAGGCACCTCCCCTAAAAAGTCTTGAGAAAATGTAAATCCAGGCTTGACTGCCTCTTTTAAGGGATACTCTACATAAGGGATCCTCTCTTTTTTATACTTCCTATCTTCAATGGGCTGTGGATAGTTTGATGGACAGTTGGTTGTCCTTCCATGGTCAAGTCGCATGGCGTAGAGAGGCTGTTCTCCAGAATTGCGTAGAGCTGAATGCGATTTCCACCGGTGGAATATCGGGAGCTAATGTGGCGGCTAGTGAAAAGTGAACTATGTTATCAGCGGGTTACCATAGCTCAGTTGATAGAAAATAACGCAGCGAATGCGTGGGTCCCGGGTTCGAATCCCGGTGATCCCGGAATGCAAATTTTCACTTTTCACTAGTGTCTCTTCTAACTTGATACATCTATTTTCTATACAATGTGATTCGATGACACCTCCGGCAGTTTACTGTCCTCGAAATTGTTATCAATAGAACTTATGTAAGAGTGAAACGCTCTTTAGTAATTAAGACTTCACCAACATTGATGTCTTTCGAATGTTGTTGATTACCAAAACATGCACTAAAGTCTAAATGATTATACGCCTTGAAGATTGACTTTCGAGCCATTTTGAGACGGTTTTACTTTATGGGTTGATATTGGGTTTTTGAATACTCTCTTGTCTTCTGAAGGATGCACATCCTAGTCAACTTTTCCCGATTATAGTAAATAGCTTTGATACATTTTAGGATACAAGTGATTCGTTCACAATTGATGTGTTCGGCAGAGACATGGCTGTAACAACTTTTGTCGCTCTTCTAATGGTGATCCTCTCTGTGTCAACTACCAATGCAAACTTTTGTAAAGTAACTTTTGTAGTAACTGAAGTTAGGCATCGGTGCTATACAGTCTTGAAGGTAAAAACTCATGAGACCACGGACAACCGAACCCCCAATCTTCTTAGCTGCACAACTTGCCATGCCCTGCCACTAAGCCCCTGTCTTTTTTTTTCTTTCGTCACTACACTTGAAAATGTTCAAAATCCATGACATTTGACCTGCTTTAAACGTGGTCTATGATTTTAGTATACTTGGTAATACATTGATGGTAATTTACACTGCTTATACCCAAGAATAGAAATGTTTGATGATTTGAGACAGTAGGATGATTTATTCTTTATTTTTGAGGTTACTAAGCGAGTAGTAGATGGGATTTCCACATAATCGCCTGGGGAAGTAGTAACCAGAGGGCAACATTCACCTCATTTTTGCAACTTGTTGTTACGTACGAATTCCTTGAGATGGACTATTTATTCACTATGTGCTCCCTAAGTTTGAGAATAGTTACAATGGCCTTGCAGAGGAAGCTCAGATTTGTTTTTTGTTATTATTTAGTTTCAGCTAACGTGCTTTTATATTCTGATTGAGTTTCTCTTTTCTTTATTTCATGGAAAAGGTCCATCAGTGCAAGATGAAGATAGATGAAAGCTGAAAAGTTTTCGTGCAAGTTACTCGTGTGGGCGTTCAGTCAGGATTTGAGTATTTTGACGTACCAAAACACAACACAGTTGATTGAAGTATTGTACTGGTGGATTACAACAAGGTCAGTGACTGAAGGATAAAAAGTACCGCTAGTTGATGAGCGACATAAGAACAGTACAAGTTCGACAGCTTTCAAATCCCTTGCACTTAAGGGCATCAAGGTGCAAGCAACAGTTTGTTATAAGGGATCTAGCCCCCCTTACCTCAAGCCAAGTAAGTTTAATCCTGTTCTCTATAGAATGAGGCTTTTGAACGACCTTTCCTGTTCCGAATGTTATTGATCATGTTTCTACGATTTTGCTTGTAAGCATATTTTTGGAACCTCTTACCAAATGCAAACATATTTAGGGCATATTGTTGAAAGACTGGCTTAGATTCTCATGGAACCAAATACATCATTTAAATCGTCGTGTCGTTCTTAAATCTAGTGCAATACAGCAAGTGCTATCCACATTTTCCATCATCTGGCTATGTTAAGGAAAAATTTTAAATTTTTCCATATCTTTTGGCGTTCAGCGTTCGTTGAGCAGGGCACTAACATAAAACCAAAAGTATCAAAAGTAGATATAAAGAGCAAATGTGCATTACACTTGAACGTATATAGATCTGGCTTTTACCCAATGTAGAGCAATGAAATGATGCTTTATTTATTTACTCCTTGAGATCGCGTTACTTTGGGTTGAAGGGGAACTTAACTATATACCGATCTATATCCATAGGTCTGGATATGCAAGAAGTGGAAGTAAAAGTTTGAAGATATGCATATTCCGGGGAGTAAAGCAGGGTGAACCAGCAGCCACCAAAATATGTCCATAATTGGATCGTTTGACATTCCACAATGTAAAATGAAAACACATACTTGCGGAAGTCATATTACCTCGTTCATTTTCTGATCTTAAATTCCTGTCGATTAATCCACATCTACTCTCAGTTTAGGAATATACTTACCTCTATTTTTCCTTAGTGCCCAAATGGCTCTCCGTCCCTTTCTGAGTCGTGAAAAACATTTCTCTCTCGCTTCGTTAGACAAGCTGCCGCTGTTCATCTCCTTTTCTTTCACAGAAAGTAGTTTTAACAAAGTTTCCAAAGGCGAGAACGTGCTACGTCAGAAAATTTACACGTGATGACGTCAGTCCTCGTACACTTCAAAGGGGAATGAAAAAGGTAATTACTTTCCTTCTGATGGTCCAGCTGAACGTTTTGCGCAGAAATGGAAACGAGTTATCTGAGTACATTCGATCTGTCGACATAAACGATG
>JAAAKL020011603.1:0-13547 GCA_010016065.2 Carybdea cf. marsupialis auct. non (Linnaeus, 1758) | reverse complement strand
ATAAGAAAAAAGTAAAAGAAGGAGGGTGAGGTGTAGTGGGGGGGGGGGGGGGGGGGGGGGGGGGGGGGGGGGGGGGGGGGGGGGGGGGGGGGTGCTTAAAAATGGTTGAGATCAAAAGGTCCTTTAATACATTCAGTTTCAGCAAAAGGAGGGAACAATGGGCAACTATTGGGAGTGTTGCCAAATAACTGTAGACCCTGGAGGGCTCATTGTAGAGGTATGTTGCACCATAATGCAACTATACTTATGGCATTGTTATCTGATGCTTTGAAATGTAAAGGAAACAGTTGAAGTGTCTCACCTACAAAACTTGTAGCACCCTGCGTGCACTTTGCAGCATCTGCAAGGCCACTTAATGAGTCCACAAATACTTGAGCCAGCTGACAGGTGCCTGGAGAGTTAGATATTATAACATGGTCAGCATAGATACAGAGTGTGAGAGGATCTTAATAAAACCTAGCATGGTAACTATACTGGACCATATACTAATGATCTTACTTGAAAAGAGAAAACCAAAAAGAGATACCAATCTGTATCAAAGCAGTCTTAAACATACAAAACTCTTAACTTCCTTAACTGGGCAACTCTGAGTACACATAGATAAATACATCTATCTATCCTATGCTCTAGTAGCAAGTCCCATGTACATGGGCACCACTGTAACCCCTGTAAAGGGGAGTGCACAGTGTTAAAACAGATTTTAAAAATTGTAATAATGCATGCATCTTCCCCTGGTTAAGACCCAGGTTCTTATTCTTTAAGTCAACTGAATAAGACAAAATCATATATAGTTTTCACCATTTTTCAGGCTCATACAAGTTTCAATAATCCACTTCCTTAATAATGCCATAATTGTCATTCCTTACAGACTGAAGGTAATAAGTAACACCTCCGCAAAAGGCTCAATCCTTTCTATCACTTGTGGAATCATTATGTTACATGGTTACCACACTTTTTGATTTGTAACCCATTTTTAAAGCCAGAGTCATTTAATCAACATTCCCCTTCCTTCTATAGTAAAAGCTCACTTTAATTGTTTGTTGGATACCATAGGTTTTAATAAATATTCTACACAGTGTCACCCCCACCCACCTCAAATATATATTTTAGCCTAAGGCATCAAAGGCCTCTTGCAAATTATACAGTGACTTTAAATGCAGTGATAAACATTTCTTTTTGCAAAATAATTCTATGTTTCATCATTGTCTTTGTCCCTTGCTTGGCAAAGTTATTAATTGTCTCACAGAACACCATCTGCTTGCACAAAAGGGACAACCTAAAGACATAAATGCTCAAGAATAAGGGTCTTTTATAGGGCTCTCAGTAACTATGTTGTGAATCTCCATAACAAAGTGATGCAATTGTCTCTTTTAAATAAAAAACTTTTTCAGAGCTACAGCAAAAACAAGACTGGTATATAGTTTGATGGCACTGATGCTAACAAGAAGTTGATGGCAAATATGCCATGTCATGTGTAGCATTGAATAAGTGCTATATGGAGCATCCTATAAAGAGTGAGCTCCACCACAAGATCCCAACCTGTCAGAAATTATCAGGGCAGGGAAAATGAAATCTGTGGATGCTGCTTTCATAGCTAAGAAC
This sequence comes from Carybdea cf. marsupialis auct. non (Linnaeus, 1758), assembly GCA_010016065.2. Lineage (NCBI taxonomy): Eukaryota > Metazoa > Cnidaria > Cubozoa > Carybdeida > Carybdeidae > Carybdea > Carybdea cf. marsupialis auct. non (Linnaeus, 1758). The sequence continues at coordinate 11,945 of JAAAKL020011603.1, read as the reverse complement.
TTGTGAGCAACATTCTTTCTTGGCAGCCCAAACATGGTAAAGCTAGTATCAGCTGAATACCCCTTACCTACTTTAAACAACTCTGCAAAGACATCAAGTTACACATGATAGGCATAAAAGTCCTTGCAAGCCAAGCAAACTTGTCTGATACTGTTTATAGGTCTAATTCTGTTAAGAGAACATAACTGTGTAACAAAAAAGTTTTCCGATAATCCAGTTTATTATTTTCCATTTGAATCTGCTAACCTACTATGTAACTGCCAAACTACGTACAATGTTACTTTTTCTTTCATGAATAAGGCCTTCAACAACTGAAGTACCAATATACTTCCCATAGTCATAATCAGGTTTATCTCACTTATTTTGTTAAACATGTTCTTGTTTTGGAACAGAACATCATCCACAGTACAGTTGCCTTCCTTTGAAATGATAAAAGCTTGTTACCCATGACTAGGTATTTACAAGGAATTATTCCGATAGAAAAGGGCACAATGTACTTGTTCAGCATTGCTTTTTAAACATAGGAATGAATTATACAATATTTCTACATTGAAAACTTGTAAACTTTAAATTAAGAGTAGATTGATGATCAATGATTGATGTGGACAAACAACAGAAATATAATGTAACAAAATATATTGTAAATAGATACTATGTAGTACAACACAACAAATGATTGGTAGAAAATCTCGTTATTTGCAACATTAAGTAGCAAGGATCTTTAATGCTTTGGTTGTATTACTAGTTGGATGTCAGTGAGAAATTTCAAAATATAGTATTAGTAACAGGCTTCTGAGTCAATTATATGAGCCTTCTGAGCATAATAGGAAACAAGCTTTACTGTCAATATTCCTGAATGTTCTACAATGAAAGACACTTTCTAACCATGTGTTAGAGTACAATATCAACACACTAGTGTAACAACATCATGCTAAGGTACATTATTTTACCATGGTCTGTTTATAAAACCAACATATTGTGATGGAAGCCACTTTAACAAATCTGACTTTGTTGCAGTCCAGCTGGGGGATTTATCATCAGTCTATTGTAAGTCATGAACTGAGTACAAATACATATACTGCTAGACAGTAGTACAATGGTTTTAACACAAGCAGCAGGGCACTATACAAAACAAGAATAATGAACACTACAGTGCATGTCCAAAGATAACGTAAACAAAGTCCTTCAAAACATCCAAAAACATTATTATACATGGGATATAGAAATCAGTGGTCAACTTCATGGGAAGCCATGCCATTCTCAATATCAACACTTGGCAGCTATTATTGTACTTGGATTCCCATGTAGTGTACATACAATGAATAAGTTTGACCACCAGCAGAGCATTTCAAGAATACAGAGATCTATAACTGTACAGAACATCATATTTCTATATCCTGCAGTCAGATTTTCTGCAGATTAAATCCTACTCCAACAAGTTTTACGGTGTACAATATACTTCCTAGACCCCCTTACTGAAAAACATCACTGGGCTATGGAAGGGACTGAATAAAACATTCCATACAAGAAGCTATTTTCAAAGAGTCAAATGGCATCTGGTACATCTGATTTTCACTGTGTTTTTCGTAAAATTGGCATCTGTTATCAAAGCTATGTGGATTAATGGACAACATTTTATGAAACAAAATCTTCTACATCAAAACAAAGTCTTCAACCTTGATGTGCAGATGTGATTTTCAGAGCATGTACATGGCAATCAGACCTAGTCCTCCATGTGCTACACATGGAATCATCTACATAAATCTTAGCACAGAACACAAAGTCTCTATTACAGATATCAAAATTAAGTTTCTTGATTACAATGACTTCTCTTGTAGATGGTAATAACTATATTTCTGTTATAAAGATGGAGTAACTTGCCCATGTCATACCTTTGTACTTATATAGCCATATACACCATGAAGCAGTGATTTAAAATCTATTGTGGTTGCAAGGTTATTTCCTACATATGTTTAAAATCCTAAAAAAGTAGTTTTTGTTGTGTTTTTTAAATTCTTCCCTCAATACAAGGCAGGTTGCCACAACAAGATGTTGAGTAACTGGAGCATGGAGCAATTTAAGACCAGATAGGGCATACCCTTTCTGATGTCACCAATGGCCATTCCAGGATTTGAACACTGACTCTCTTGACCCTCTTGATATCAAAGCAAGCGACTTATCCACTAGATCATGATGGCTCTCAAAGTTCTAAGCAGCAAGACCACTATCCCAATAATTAAACTAAAATCATTATATCAACAACATGTACTCTCAGGTAGTTCTGACCAATGTATGTATGGAAATAGACACTCCCCACATTAGGTTTATCTGTAACCCATAAATGTGCAGCACACAAATAATGCTCAGTAGCTGGTCAACTTTGGTATTCTACAAAATAGGAGATGTAAGGCTTTTGATCTTTCTTTATTTCTGTTAATACAGAGGCCATAAAGATCACCTCTATAAGCCATAAGCTGCCCTTCAAAGGTACTGATACTAAAACTTGCCTACATAAACATATGTGTAACAGACTTTAAATTTAAACTTTTTGAAAGTTCAGGATTTCTCAAATTCTAACTGAAGAAACAGAACATCCGTACTATGTTGATATCTGGGATAGCAACAAATCTAAGACCCTGTTTACACAGGTATAGACTGGCTTTGCGAGTACAGTGGATCTGGTGGATTCATACTTATTTGGATCTGCTATCAATGAGTTTTGGAACACTTTTGAAAGAGTACCAGTCTGCATCTATATCAGAACTGCAAATGACAGAGAATGAAGTGAAGAACCTCTTAGGTGATCCCCATCCAGGACCTATTTCATACTTGAGTCACTATCACCTAATGTGTACAGCTAAAACTGTATTTCAGTCCAGTTTAAATTACAATAGAAGTAACTGTTGGACTGGTTAATTAATGCAAAGGGCCCCAATTCTCAAGCTTCCTTAGCATTAAGTAAGTGACCACCTAAACACTTAGGTCAGTACCTTAAGAATTTAGATGGCCCCTATAGATATAGATGGGTACTTGAACTGAGTTTCTTGCCATGTAAAAGTTAAGGGAGCCCACTTTCATTGGCACCTATCATGGACACCAAGATATTGAGTTGAAAAAGGTCACAAAACCAGCCCAATGCCAACACTGCTGGCCCTCGACTCTCTTTAGCATTTAAGAAGATTGATGACATCTGTGACCCCATGAAATAAGCCTGTGACGATGGGGGATACCTTGTCCTTAGCAGATGAACATAAAACTGAACATTGCAATCGTGTTTGAATCATGATATATAGTACTGGTCAATAATGTCAATTTGATTCAATTAAGTTGTATATAATGAATACTACCTGTCATATAAGATTTGCAATGATGATAATATGCTTCAATAACAAGTCCCATGAATATGGGCACCGTCAAACCCCATGACTGGGAATAAAAGACGTTAAACGAATAAAAAAAATAATAATAACAGTGATCTTACGGGGGATAGGTGAGAAAATTATAAAATTTACTACAAGTTACATGTTTGCATATCAAGCTGCAATGGTTATCTTAGTTGTTGTGCTTTTCGGTTATTAATGCTATGACAAAGAGGTAAAGTGCAAGACATCTGTAAGCATTAAGAGTGTTGCTCCCGTTTGTGTAAAATACAAGAAACCTCATGCTTTCCTTCTCCTGAAACTTTGAGGGAATTACTTATATGGATACAATGAACGGCATGCAACAGTGACTTTGTGTTTGCTTGTGGTCCAATCTTTCACATATATTCACTTCTTTGCACTTTCAAACAGGTCAAATATTTAGAGAAAAAAGGTTTTATTATCAGTGCAAAAAATAAGAGCTATGTTCTGTCGTTGCTGTATCCAGATATATCATCACAAAATCTTGGCAGCTGTCAAGTGAATATCCTCCAAATAAGGTGGAGACTCCACCATTTGACATTACAATAGTTTTATGACAATGCCACCTAAAGCTGTGCTGCTCCCAGCTTGAAATAGCCTACAATCTTACCTGGGAATGGGATACATCAGGTTCTACTGCTGGAGGAAAAGCAGCCCTGAGAGTTGTAATTGGTATATTGTGGCTTAAAACCCCTAAAAACTTTTCAGCTGCAAAACACTGGGCTCCCCAGCAAGATTATATATATTGCCACACTTTGAACAGTAATAAAAATAGACCATAAAGATTTTATGGTCAAAATATGTTGCCATATACAAAAAGAAGCTATGGCCATGACAGCCAGTACTCTGGGAGATGACTGGGTAAGTACACCCAATACTGCATAAAAACTAAGATTAAACTAAGATGTTGTACCCTTACATGATCGCCAATCATGCTTACTACGGTATTACCCTACATGTAAGAAGCTGGCTTGCAGCAGGGGCTCTTACACCGACAGGAATATGTCACCAATAACAGTGAAAGGAGCACTTATTTCTTTCAAGAGACTAAATTGAAAATGGGCTAATCATACATTATGCTAGAAGCTCAACACAACATATGAAATCAGAAAGAGGCAGAAGATGGTGTTCTGTAAAATCAGGGCAATTTTACAACTGGATCAGAAACTTGAAAATCACAGTTATCTATACATATAAGATGAAATTAAACTACTGTATTTCCTTTCTGTTATACACTTAACCTCCCTGCAAGAATTCTTGGGGTACTACAATGTTCACCATAGCACATATATAGGAGCTGGGTGCCTCATCCTTATCCTGAAGATTTAAACATAACCTCACTAGACATGAACAGAATCCAGGGAACTATGACACCAGTATGTATGAAGGTTACAGGCACAATGTATTTGGGGGGTCTGTTCCTACCCCTTCTGCAACATGGCCTCCCACATAAAATAAATTTAATACAGGTCTTTGACATGTGCATCAATTCCTTGGCACTGGTACCAGTGATATTAAAAGAAAGTATTGAATTGTCTGCCTTGGTGAACAGGTCTTGAAAGGAAGTCCCACGTCATTTTACATGCACATGCACATTTTAAATAAATAAGTGTTTCAACAGAATGCTGGGTAGGAAAAGAAAAATGTTACATGGAATATACAGTACTGGATAGGAAGCTGTCAGGAAATGCAAAAATTAGAAACTAACTAAAACAATCTTACATACATATCCTCAAATCATATCTTCTCAGTTACATGGGTTTTTAGTTCTTGGACTGGGTTGAATCCCCTTGCAAAATAGGTGTAATAAGCACCTTACAAATTTGATGTCAAACGTAAACATTCACCAAACCAAAAATCACAACCCTTGACAAAACATATAGGCTTGCATATAGAGAAACTTCAGCTATGGATGAGAAACTAGTTTTAAGCTAAATGGTGGGTGCCTCATGGAACTCAGCCTCCTTTGCTTGCAGGACATAAAATGCCCTAACTAATCAATGTAGGATTCCCTCTATGGATACTGATCAGGCATGTTTTGCCGTTATTAAGAAAGTTCACATTCCCAATAAGTGAAGTAGATTGCAAAAAGTAACGTTCAAGAGGACTCAACTTCCCATGTAGCTTCGGAACTCCAACATTACATCAACAATGTAATCGAATAAACTAACAATTGTCCCGGCTTCCCAGGAGTCACCTCCTGCACAGAGTGAGCGTCCTCGAGACAATAACTACGTGTGCAATACCTCTTCGCGTGGTGGGAGTCCCTACCTCTACCTCGAAGGCTAAACATATCTTAATTGTTTATATTCATTTCATTGATGCTGTCGATTTCGTGGGCTAAAATTTAAAAATACCTTGGTTTCTTGCGGTAAACGAAAACAAGTAGCGGGCTCATACAATAGTGCGGTTTATTGAGTGGCAATGGGGTTAACTACTAACAAGTGTGGGTCAACGCAATTTGTCTCGAGCTTCAGAGGCCATGGCTGATGGACCATTTTTGGTCTAGAAGAAACAATATCGTACGAAAGCTTCGTAACGGGGATTTTATTAGATTAAACGCAACAAAGCGAAGAAGATATATATCCCCAATAGGATAAATACCGTGGATACACCTCTATAAGATGTTAAGCACATCTTTCCGTATAGAAATTCTTGTGTTTCACTATTCAAATGTAAGGATAATAAAACGCCACACGATTAAACAACCATGTTACTTTAATACTGGAGAAGCTCACAAATATCCACCGTAATATGCTGCTATCTTAGCGGAGTTAAGAACGTCAATTACCTTAAGTCGCATTGTTCAGCGAAAGATCAAAATACAAATTGTACACAAGGCAGGAAGGGCGGAGAAACAGGCCATAGGTTTCCTTGGGTAAAATATGTTTGCAACTCTCATGACGATGATAAAACGCTGGTGAAGATGTAAAGAAAACATAACAAGCAAGTAACCTTGTGTATGTCTAGGTTTCACTTTCTACTGCACTGACAGACTTGTAACTTATACAATAAGTGTTTAATGTCAAAGATGAATACTGGGTATATCCGAAATATAAAGTTTGAACCCACTCTCGAAAACTCAACAAGACGTACTCCAACAAAGCTGAGAATATTTTAGCACTTAGTCATCTTCAGTCTGCGTTCAAACACAGCCATGCTTCCCGGGAGTCAAAATACTATGAAAATAGAAGTTGGACACGCTATCTCTCAATGCAGTTAGCCATATGGAGGTCTACCTAGCTTATTTTAGTTATTTGGCTCTAATCGAGAAAGATAACAATAAAAAACGAAACATGCTTGAAGGCAACAAAAGCAAGATAAGCCATGCAGACAAAAGGGCACTTGCCGTGAAATGACTTCTGATATTGCTTGGCATTGGCCACCAGAGTACGGAGCATCGGTGTCAACGTTGTTACATTCTGCAAAATAACAGAAAAGATTGTTCCAGAAAATAAAAAGAATCACAAACTATTAGTACCGTCCTAAGGACCGTGTTTCTGGATTCCTAAACAACAACTTTCTTAAACTGAAGCATGGGATTCAATTCACTGCTCTTGTTCAACAGAAAATTAGAAAGACGATAGTACCCATAAGATATACATTACACAAACTTGAGGTTTTAAAACGCTTACATACCTGAAAGACGTTTAGAGCTAAGAGATGAATATCTTCTAACTCCTTAGACTCCATTGTGTTACCGTTCTAGATTACAAGTTTCAAGATATCCGATATTGTGATAAAGCGTTTTACACCAAGCAATGGGCTACATGTTGCTTCTTTCTCTGGGAACAAAATGTTTGGAAAGAAAACATTGTGATCAGAAGTCTGGATCGAGAACGTTTCTTTTGTTTTAGGATTCTTTCCGTTTCCGGTATCCGGTCATGTACAGTACGTTCGTTTACGGTCCAGCAGTCTGATGACAGATCGTCATTTTGGTTTGCAGATGATAACTTATAAAAGATTGACTCTCGTTTAACCTATTAATAAACTTCTTCTTCCTCTTCTTCTCGTTTTCTCTCTGGTTCGTATTCCTTTCATGACATCATTTTTAGCATTCCTCTACTTTTATTAATGTATATATCCTGCTTTTATAATCTTACTTGCGTTTACAAGTTAACGCCGGTATTTTAAGAGCAGTACACGTCTAAACATCGGGGCATCCACTTAATAAAGGTTTAGGTAACTCTTGGTGACTTAACTTAGTTCTAAAAAAGTTTATATAAAACAACATAGTATGACATTTATGTAATACAACATTGATTTTTGTTCTCCAAACTTCCAAAATCTAAACTCTTTCAATTGACTGTATCTCGTACGTGCTTTGTAGTTTGCAAACCGCAACACACATGGTTATCATTAATATCGAACAGCCAGCCAGTTGAAATTATGAGAAATTTGTTTCAAAACGGTGCATATATTGGTATTGGGTAATTGAAGAGGGACACTGGCCATTGGCGTACTCGCTAAGTTCTTGAAGGAAGAGTCGAAAATATCTGAGGGGTCACTTTGTGGGGGTGTAATTGCTAAGAATACCTGTTTAGACTATCTTCTTACAATAACCATATCCCACCATCCTCAAGCTATACACAAATGGGCAATCTTATCTACTGACAACCCCGGAGGGAGGCCATGACTAAATGGCCTCTGCTAAATGGGTTACAAGGAGTTGCTCTCGAAACAAGTAAGCCGTGCAGGTGGAAGAGGTATTGAGCGTTGTAAGCGGAAGCTTTAGAAGATCTTGCAGTATATAAAACCTACTACCACAAAATCTGTAAGGGCTGAGTTGAAATTTGTTATCATTTTTTGTCGGGAGCATGCGGGGACCTTTTTAGTCTTGTGAATTGTGAGAAGAGGGTACTTTCACCAGGGATTCTACAACAGCATGTTATAGAATCGCTGCTTTCGCTAACATAAGGAAAATCTTTCTCAAAGCAAGGTAGCGCCTTTCCAATTTTTGAACTGAACTGTAAACTTTCATATGAATAATAATTATTGTATTCCGCTCCATAGGACATCTACAAGTTTGCTTGGATTAAGAAAGACTGCAATAGAAAACGGCGATCAGTTGGAAGGAGCATGACTCCTCCTTTCCTTGTATACGGCAGTCGTGCTTCAAAATTTAAGTGTTCGGGGCGTGTTGCTTTGTGATAAATGACATGGTAGCCCTCATGATAACATACACTCTTTCTTACGTCGACACACTGGCTCCTAATCTGATAGGCATCTACATCTAGGTCTTCCAAATTTTGAGTACTTTCCGCGCAGGTTTGGAAGGTGAGGGGAGGGGGAGGGGGCTCTGACTTCATACTAGGAAAGCCAGTTGGAGCAAATTGTGCAGTAGAGGTTTTGGAGACGTTTGTATCTTTTACCGGACATTGAAGTGCGGGTGGCCATGGGGGCACCAGGCCCATGACCATGCCCGATTACCCACAACCGTTAAGCTCTGTGTCTGCCCAATTTGATTTGCCCATGGAAGAACATCCAGCCGACTCATAGATCGACACAGAACCCATTGAAAGATTCTAATAATCAATCCAAGGAGAAGATCTGAAATGACAAGGTATAAAATGTCACAAATGGGATTCGAAGCAGGGACGAAAGCGCTTCCCGGTCTTACACATTTGCTTTTTCTTGAGTATCTTATCATTTCAAATCCTCTCTTTTCTGTGTTTTCGACGTGCAGTGAAAGCTCAAGGGTCGATCAAAAAACAGCAAAGCAGTGATCACAATAGTTATTGAAAGTACAATTCTCCATTTTCTTAGCTGCAAATCAATTACAATACGCACTAGTGTAGGCCCTACTATATGTACGGAATTTTCATGCTGGTACTGTACACGATTACATTATGGTAGGCTCTACTGTGCTTTATGCAAGCCCTTTTAATTTTTAATTTGTTGTCTTGTAAACACATCATTGGAATCTAATGTTTATCTTGAGGGGAATCCTTTGTAAGATTCTTATGGCAAAAGAAAGTCCACAGTGGGATATCATTACCGTAACAGCACGTTTCTCGTGAAGGGAACCAATGACGCAATTCCTTGCCAGGGCTGTTGCCAGCCAGGGCTGGGAGCTTTTGTCGTGAGTGCATGTCGGAGGTACCTATCTACGCAGAAGAAAGGCCTATCACGCATCATTACAAGTTCATTGATCACTTTATGAAAATCACGAATGTTGATCACAAAAGCGCAATATTGATTGACGCATAGCTAATTATATAGTCATGCGTCCTCAGTGACCGATCTACATCCCTAATGTTAACTTCATTAGTATATTTTCTGCTTTCTATTATCAGCAGAATAAGGAAATGTCTGTGGCTTGATATTCCTAAGCCCATTTAATCAATATACCATTAACATCTCTTTGTTTTAAGATATTTTGAGGATCTAGATAACGCCATTTGTCTAGCGTGTTATGACTTCTTCTGATGAGGTTAATCTCGTTCCGTTGAGTGTACTGATTTTGTGACACAGACGAATATAGACACCATGAAATCATACATAGATAAGGCCAATTTGTATGATACAGAATCCTTGGAAGATCGCAGGCCCCATTTTTCTTTTTACAGATTAAGGAAGCAGCAGAAGAGTTGAGGCTCCAAATCGGGGTCTACGGTAGCCCCCGGCCTGGAAACGTCAGAAACCTCGAAAAATGTTGATAAGTCTTATCCGTATGAATGAATTTTTAGGTTCTCATTTCCGTATTTGTATGAGACAGGACAAAAAGGGAAAAGGCAAAAGGCTACTGACTTCTCAGAATTCAGATCATAGACCCAGAGTCTCTATCGCTGCGTCGGTTAACAGTGAAGGTACAGTACGATTCTAATCCTGTTCCATAACATACTTGGGATAGTTATATTTTGGATAACTATCCCCTCCCCCCTAAACTTTGAAACATATTTCACTAACTGAACCTTGCAAGGCCTGTAGAAGGAAATTCCTTTACTGCATCTGATTGGTAATAGATTTCGTACTAGAGTTGGAGTTCATTGATCAATGCCCTACAATAGAGGTCATTAACTTCCATTTTACCGAAACGTCAGTGGGAGGCCTCATTAAGGAATTACTTACTAGTTGCGCTGGGTGCTCTGGGTAGTTCTTCTGGACGGTTTTGACTAGTTGGGGGGGGGGGGGGAGTTTGCTTGCTTCATTATCTTACTAATTGTCGAAGTCCAAATTCCTCCTCAATCTTTTTGCCACCTTTTATCTCGTTTATTGATTGACAAAATTTATTGGTAGTTGTTGCGCACTTTCAGAACGACATTGCTAACTACAAGGGCAGGATAAAGATACCTTCTTTTCATAAGTGTCTGTCAGAGATTGGAAGGGTGCACCAAGGCCGTTAGATTAAGACCCAGAAGTGAATGTAGGCGATAGTGGAGAATCCGTTATTTTCAAACCTCACAGAGAATCGACGAAGTATGACCTTCGCCATGTATCGGCGCCTATGTGAGATTGCAAATGTGTTACAGCTGTGCTTTAGCTTCGTTTTAAAGTTAAGCGATTTAAAACCTGTTTGCTTTCATCGGCTTTGTAAGATTGATATGAATGACGTCATAGAAGGTCTGTCAGGGTGGCACCTACGTCAAGGTCCACTTCTCAGCATGTGGTGAAACCATTTTATCTCTATCCGAATATGAGACCAAGAGACACACATGACACTCAAGGAAGAATGCTTATGACCAAACTTCGAAGACAGGGAAAAGTGGTGCAGCTGTGCCCTACCTATACAACAATTAGGGAATCCAGTACAAATCGTCCCCCAACATTAAATATTGCCATAGATTTAAAAGTTCGTTTTTTCCAAGTTCTTTTGTAAGAAATCTGTCTTCCTACTATAAACATACAAATACATACGCAGGCTATATCTCTTTACTTACCTAGTATATGTGTGCTATACATATCAAGTACTCCTTTTACACAAACCTAGAATTTCCAAGTTACTAACCTGCAAAATTAACTTTAAAAGTATGCTTTTGGTGAGGTCGCAGATGAAGTCACTGATCAGAATGTGAAGACACTTCATCAATGGTAGAGACTAATAGCAGTACGCAGAGGCCTTTAGTGAAGAAAAACGCTGATGTACTTTCTAGATACGGGTACTCAACCCAAAATCTAATTTTAGCAATTTTTATTTTCCGTCTTTCATTTTACCCATCGTTCACGGGTATTGAAAAAGATAAAGGTTCTGATATATTGGGATCTGTTTTATTCGAAATTTGACATGTGTCTGTTCTAGGAGTACTGGCTGCAAAAGACAATGGGAGGGGAAATTTGTTTACAAAGTTGCCTAGAATATTGTTATAGACTATTTAGTATCAGCGGGGAAGGGGGTCGTATCAACTGTTTCTTTGGCAATCGTTTATAAAAAATTGGTGCACCAGTTATCGAGTGCGCCCTCTATGAAGCAGATTAGCGATCTGAACGTTCCTGGATGAATTGCAATCTTGAGGCAAATGTATGTATATATGTATGTATGTATGTATGTATGTATGTATGTATGTATGTATGTATGTATGTACTCAATCTGCAGACAGAACTGTT
>JAAAKL020011602.1:0-13548 GCA_010016065.2 Carybdea cf. marsupialis auct. non (Linnaeus, 1758) | reverse complement strand
CTGTGTAGGCGCTTCGCTTCCGGGAAGAATGTCTATTTCCTCCTTCTCATCAAACACTCCTGCTCGCTTGAGCATCGCGTCCATAGCATGCTGAATACAAAATAGGTACAGAAAGTGATCAAACCAATGAAACAAACAAGGACTAATAACAGCAACAACTTTGAGCATTGTGAGCAATTACAAAGCAATATTTTTGGCCGGTTACTCTTCGATTGTAGTGCCTGTTTGTGCGAAAGTCACGCTAAGGTGTCTCGCGCGAAACCGGAAAAACTGACCAGAAAAAGTCAAGACGAGAAACATAAAAAAACATTTTGGCCTAAGACATCTGTTAAACCACACTAGTTCACTGTTTTGTTACCGATTCTGTTGGGATGTGCGCAGACGCACTATTGCAGCTCATTTTCACATTCTTGGGTGTGAGACAAGTAACGCAATTTATTGTAAAGTGTTTAATCATCCCTTTAAGATTACTATTATACTATAAATCACCCCCTACCCCCACAGTATTGGTACCCTTAAAGCTACATCTCCACGAGGGATTTGTCGGTGTATTTTCTATGTGTTACGTTTTTTCCATCTTGACACTGCACTGTAACGTATCAAAAGTCCAGAAGAAGAGTAGAATGAAGTGCCTCTCGACAAGAAACTGCGCCGTGGCAGATAACCTGCTTCACCATCCTTACTGGCCATCAGTCCAACGATCTGATATATGTTCGAACCAACAAATATTGTGTCATAAGAGAAGCTCCCCAATAGCGCTGTCATTGCAACTCATAACTTTACGTCAGATATTGAGGGTATATGATATTTGTAAAAATTTAGTTAGAATTTGTAGGTTAAAGTCGACGAAACTATCTCGGGTTAGATTGCTAAAAATAATAGTGCTGAAAACACTGATAAATGACTAAATAGAAACGGCAAAAGCGGAAACTGTAATTTAGGCAACGTTTCGTCTTCAACAGATTTCCTCAGGTTTACTTAATTGCGTAGCTTACTTCCAATGGAACATAGGGAGTCTGAGGAAAACGAGGCATTGTCCATATCACAGTTTCTTCTTTGGTGTTTTACATTAGCCAGGTTACATTGTATAACGACGTCAAAACATGATAAAACTGCTCATCTTTAATATCAAATTACAGTATTTGTACCTTCAACTGTATCACTTCCTGCCTACCAACAGGCCTCCTATAAAATAAGTCGATGAAACAAAGCACATACATTACAAACTCGCTATAAAACCTAAGAGGACCACGAGATCCAACAAAAGTGTCGAGGGAGGACAACACTGTCTAGAAAAACTTTTTGGTACTGGCTACATCACAACTAATTGCTTTGAATGCCTCATACCGAACCTGAGACACGCCACGAGTACAATTACATATGTTATAAACTGGGTATTTAGGAGTTAAATTTGACTTTAACTGTGCCATCTCAACAACATATATTCCATTGCAAAGTAGAAAGAGTTCTTGGTGTTCTCCCAGGTGGCTTTCCTATTTATCTTTTATTCTTAAACATCAGCTCTCCTCTCCTCTCTCTGAATGGTAGTCAATCCAAATGGCTCAAACTATTTTCACGCGAGCATTGGGAAAGAATAATAAAAAATGGTTGAAATTAACCGAAAATAGGGTAAGGTGTAACGTGAATTGAAAAGAGATAGGGTATAGAATGATATCTCTAGGGTCAATAAACCTGAACAAATGTTATTTACATTTTACAGTTTCTTTATCAAACAGAGAATACACACAAGGTAGAAACCCTTGACTCAATAACAACTACTTCATACTAAAATAATGCTTGAAACTTAAATCTACACAAATGAAGCAATCTTAGTTTTCTCTTCTACCTGAGACCAAAAGGTTTGACCCCTACGTGAAGGAATAGTTTATTTCTTCTATGATTTCTAGGCGCAAACGTTATGAAAAACGCTTGTAGTAGGAACGATCTTAAATCGAAAGCAAGGTTTTCTGTCATCCAAAACTTTCACTGTTCAGAAACCTGGCATTAAGAACTGATTAGAAATGGGATCATTCTGAACATGCGCGCGAAAAATTGAGCTCGTTTACTTCTGTTGGAGAGCTTGAAGAGGATGCTTTGGGAATGTAAACGCGAACATTAGGCTCGAGAATCTACAATTTGATTACAGCGCCTTTCAACCTTTCTCTAGATGAATACGAATAATAGAAATATCATCACGTGTATCTCCCGACCCTTTGACCAGACTGAAGATTCAGATGCCCTTACTCCAGCTTTACGAAAAGACGCTCCTGGTATTCAGTGCATGGCATCCTCATATCTATAATCTTTCGAGATTAAGATGAATAAAACATTCCTTTCATTTATTTCATTTTCCAGCTATTTGGAGATTGCCATCTGGCTTATCTAATATAAACATCACTGACCTATTTTGCGGAGGCATTTATACCCTTCTATCGCGGTGAGAATTACGTCCCGGTTAGTTGGCTTCTCTTTTTTATTAAAAAAGGTTTAAAATCCCAGCAAAATTCCTTCTACTGCGGTGAATGTCTTTTTCGGTTTCTTAGCTGGAGTACCGTCTGTAATTTGAAGAAAAAAGTGCCTGTATTGTAACTTACAGTGACGGAAATAATGTTAAATGATGTTCATGATCATCCGTTTTCGTTGTGTATTTCCTACAAGCAAAGAGAAAAGGGCATGCGTTAAGGGGCACCATTAGGCCAGGTATTTAAAAATATTGGAAATATAAGAAATATTAAAATTGAAAAGAACAGATCAGGAACATAACTTGTAAAGTTATGATAAGACAATCAACATGATCACGTTTCATGGTTATTTCCTGGAAATTTCAAAGGAATACCGGTTGGAATTTCGTCGGTGACAAAACATTTTATTTCTTATGTATCTTTTCAAACTTATCACTTCAAATCATCCCTTCCCAGAAGTACATAAAACTTTCAATGGGCTGTAGACAGAATGATCGGCTGAACAACGGTCCTTCCTTGGCCAAGTCGAATGGCCCATAGAGGTAGGTCTCGAATACTGCGCACAACTGGATGTCGAATATCCACCAGTGGATAACTGGAGCTAACTAGAGAAATAGGGTATGTTATCAGAAGCGTAAACCTAGCAAAGTTGTTAGGAAGGATGACGCGAGTGCGTAAGTCATGGGTTCAAATCCAGTTGGTGACATAATTTCTATTTCTTTAGTGTATTTTCAAATCTAATAACGGAATTGTATCACAGCAGAAAAAGGAAATATGTAATTCATTTCATTTTTTATACAAATTAGAAATTTGAAGATGCCTATCCAATTCAAAGGGATAAAAAACACCTTACAGCTTTAGCAGATCAAGTAAAAGCATCATGTCAACGTAAGTTAACACGCGATACAGGGATAAGTGCAGGAAATGCATCGGAAAACTTACGAAAGATGCTAGGATACAATACTCTTACAGTGCCAAGCACATCAATGAAAAGATCTAGCGCCGACAACAGTACTCCAGGGGAGGGGGCTTATAGTGTATTTACACAAATGAAAAATACACCATACAACAAGGAGAGCGTACCACACAAGAAGTATAGAGAAAATAGAGCCACCCTTTACTAGAAAGGTCAAATATGATTTACATTCCACCCTGCATGTATATTAACCAATGATCGGTTGACTGATGACTGGATTCTGAGAAGCAGGCCGCAACAATGTTTGGCAAGGTTGATATGATTCCAAGGCCCATCAAGACAAGTCGGACAAGACTTAGTATTCCCTCCAACAAAATAATATCGTACATTTCAAGCTGCTTAGTTTCTAATTCCTCAAAGGGGAGTTCTAGCAAAGATCATTGCAGGTTTACCAAGCAGGGATATCAATACAAAGGAAAAGTATATAACAAAAGGCATAACCAATGAAGACACAAAAACATAGAAGGATGATGGCCTTGGGATTTCTTTGTTAGTGTATCTTGACTTTACAATGAATAACTAGTATTGGAATAAAGGCAATCAAAGGAACACTTTAAGTGATGCCTTAAAGCACAATTAATTTCGTCAATAAATCAATAAATCTTTTATCAATTTAAGATATTCAAACTAGTATTTTTGGGATGTGTTTTAGTACAAACAAGCTATTGAAACGTATAAAATTGTTGCTACACAATTTTTTCAAACACTACAATAAAAAGGACACCTTATGCGACCCTAATGTTTATGCTAAAAGATCAAAAGGACAATTCACCCATGTGGTATGTATATACTAGGAACCCATACAAAACATACAAGTTCAAATTGATAAAATTTAAAACGTGATTGAAACCTAAAGACAATCTTTGGGCACGAAAATATTTGTTACTAAAATATAAAAAAATAAATAAAATAGCTAAACTTATAACCAGTCGAGCCACCCTATTGCATTTGAGATGGCAGGGATGGCATTAACAAGGTTTAAAGAGGCCTTGCCCCATAACGCTCCTTTTACTGGGGTGATCAGGCTGATAAAATTCAAATAACAACACAAACGACTAGGAATCTATCATCTACATTAACGGTGAAAAATGGCCTCAAGGTCTTAATGTCATAGAGTCCATACAGCTTACAATGCTAAAGATACATGTATGACAATTTTTTCTTAGAAATTTAAAATATCTAAGGTGTTGGAAATGCCCAACTTGCCCAAACGTTTATGATGTATCAACGTCAACAAGGTCAAGAGTATGCAGTAACTTTAATGAATCAGAAGAGGAATAGGATGAGGATTATGGTCAAGTAGTTAAACAAGGACTGCAGAACCTAGTGGTAGTCTACTTTAAATTTGATAATAATTTCACATTATGCTAAAACAGCTACCACAAATGGACCCTTGTTAAATTCCTAGACAATCAAAAACATCAACTAATGAACTTACCCCTCACGAACTTCAAGACCAAGTACTCCAGGATTTTTGACGACATGAAATTCAGATGGGACGATTGTGTCAAATGTAGCCTGTGATTCCTAAAAATCAAAAGGATTCCCTTATCAACAGTGTTTGGTGGCAAAGTGTATGACGTAAGGTGTAAACAAATGTACTGATACTTGCCTTATCATTTGTTACCATGCTTAGGTCACGCTGTATTTAATGTAAAATAAGTACCCTTTCACCTAACTTCTTGAGTAATCATACATTCCATATACATTTTAGTAAGGCATATATACAGTAGTCTTTGACTGGTTTAACCAGTTGTGATCGACTGAAGTAATCCTAAACAGTCGAAGACATCATCACTGACAGATCTACTGTAGGAATACATTTGAACATAGAAATCAGCCGACTAATGCCTAGTTATCGCCATCGAATATTGTGATTCTTGTCTTCTATATAATATATACACTGGAACAGTCCAGAACGCTAACCACAAATTGTATTGTGCCTTCTGGTCACAGCTTCGCACATCACTGCCCTTACACTTATGTCTGTGTTTTGTTGGCTGCATGCACTCAGTCAGACTGTCATAAAGAAATCGCATGCTTTTTAGTCTATTACATATGGAGCACTCAAGTGGTGTACAACTGGTTGTAGAATAAATAGGGGTGAGAGAATGTTTTAATCTTAGCAAGAGCCTTGCTCAATACTGAAACATCATCTTAGCTAAACTAGGGCATATCAACCCAAAACTATTTTCAAAACCTCGGACAAAGATGTATAATGTCACTAGTTAAGTTCATCTAACAAAGAAGCACTCTATGCTTAAATGCTGTCATTTATGACTAGAAGAATGTACAACCAGTTATACTTTCAGCTCTACAAAAATGTGTACGACAGCAACTCTATGCTGCTCTTTGACTGTGAAACATTGTCTTTTCTACAACATCACTTGTATAAAAAGTCAATGCATGTTATTTGGCAAGATACTGTTGAAGGACCTGCACACAGTAAGGAGGATGTTCAAACTGGGCATCACCAGACAATTTTCCAGCTACCAGATCACCCTAGTAAAAACCTTTTCAGTGTTCAGCTTCACTAACATTAGAGGCTTAAAAACAAATTTTGATGTTGTGAATCATTCCTTATTTTTACTTGTCCTGGCTCTGTCAGAGACTAACCATCACCCCACCATTGACAATGACCAGTTCCTTGTACCTGGGTACCTTCCTCTTATCTGTAAGGATTCTTCTTTTCATATGCATGGTCTTGGTTGACCTTATCCAAACTTTTGAATATCTGTCAGAAACATTCCTGTTTCCTTGCATGCTAAAAGACTGCATTAGTTGTTCCTGTATTTATGAATAATGGGGAAAGATCCCTTCCTAAAAACTATTGCCCCAGCAGTCTTCTGCCTGTTGTCAGCAAGGAATTTGAGAGTTTGATTAATATGGAACTGGTGGATGACCTTCAGAGAATAGGCCTTTTCTCTGATGTACTGTATGGTATTTGTTCCTCCAGACCTACTGCTGACTTCATCGTGGTAACTGAGCAAATCTATCACATTTTGGATAGATCTGGTAGTTCCAGGGCAGTTTCTCTAGACATTTCCAAGGCTTTTGATAAGGTTTGGCATGCTGGTCTTTTACATAAACTCAGAGCTTACGGCATTGGTGGTGACATTTATGGGATCATTTCATCTTTTCTACTTGATCAAAATATTACGATAGTTTTGAATGGAGAGTCTTCTAATTTTCTTTCTGTAAATGCTGGAATCCCTCAAGGTTCTATTTTGCAACCCACACTTTTCTCATTTGTATTATTGATCCATCAGATTGTGTGCTATGGCAGCTTGCAGTTTATGCTGATGATACTACTTTATATTCTAGCTATAGTAGTGCATCAAAAGTGCGATCACAGGAAAGAATGGCTTCAGAACTTCAGTCAGAATTAAACACTGCTGTAGAGTGGGTAGAAGGTGGTAAGTGTCATGATTATGTCATTAATATAAGATTAACTAGATAAAGTCATATAGATTGTAATGCATATTGTCAAGACCTCCATTCAGTTATGACATAGTCTTGATCTGAAGAAAAGGACTTACTGATATTATAGTTGAAAATCTTTGAAGAGATCTAAGCAATTTGCAATAATGCATCTCATCTCTAACTAAATCTGCCTCCATCCAACACAACAGCAAGCAATGTTCAATGCTAGAAAGACTCAGCTGGTATCTTTTGCCAGATTTCAGGACCCTTTTAAGAAGCATCGTAGCATGGATGACCTTGTTCTTGAGGAGCTGTCATTGTTGAAGATCCTTGGCATTTCTTTTACTTCAAGGCTAGAATGGGGGCTTTACCTGACTAGCCTAGCTAAGTCTGTCTCAAGGAAGGTTGGGGCTCTTTTGCGATCTATGATCTTTCTGTCACCTGAAGTTGCATTATACCTTTATAAGCTAATGATCAGGCCTTGCAGGGAGTATTGTTGTCATCTTTGGGCAGGTGCACCAAAGTGTTATCTCAATTTATTTGACTGGCATATATATTTATAAGACGGATTTCTCGTATGTTTGGCCCAGAACTGGCCTGTACACTTCAACCTCTGTCTCACAGTAGAGATGTCGCATCTTTCAGTCTTTTCTACAGGTACTTCTCTTATAAGTGTTCTTCTGAGTTGGCTGAGTTGGTTTCTCGTCCCCTTATCAGGTCCAGATCCACTGGGTATGCTGTATCTCTGCATGACTTTTAGGTTTCTATTCTGAAAACAAAGAGAAATTTCTATGCTAACAGTTTCTTCCCTAGGACTCCCAAGATCTGGAACTCTCTGTCTTCAGACTGCTTCCCTCTTACTTATGATCTTGTGTCAATCACTATCTTCTTGAAAATATTTAATATCTTGTTGTCTTTAATTACATCTATTTTTTTTGTTTACTTTCTATTTCTACTTCTTTCAAAGTAACTCAGTACTTAGAAGTGGCAACCCTTCCTTGTATTGAGTGAAGCCTCATGCCCCCTCAGTGCTGGTTGAGAAGCAATGAAATTATGGATATCTACATAAACCTGTTCCACATTTTGTGTATTTTGCTAGCTTGCTCCCCCCCCCCACTTCTAAATGTGGGAAATCATCCCTGCTACAACTAGAATATAAAGTAGTATCATCAGCATAAAATGCAAACTGACACAACACGCAATCTGATGGATCAATAATACAAATGAGAAAAAGTATGGGGCCTAAAAGAGAACCTTGAGGGAATCCAGCATTTACAGAAAAGAAATTAGAAGACTTACCATCCAAAACTATCTTAATATTTTCATTACTCAGAAAAGATAAAATGATCCCGATTACGTAACCAGTACTACATAGAAAGTACAAGATACATACAGTATACTGTATAATTTCAATGACTCTTTTACCTTGCTTTCAACTTCATTTCTTTTTGTCCTTGTTGGTGTTCTCTTGACACTTGGGCTACTATCTGTACCTGTAACATCTGTATTTCTTTCTCCCTTCTTTGGTGATGATGCATCATAAAGAAATGAGATATCCCTTGGAAGTAAAAATATGAATTTCAATAAGTAAATATATCTAATACCAAATTCTTAAAAAGTGACCCAACAAGTGGCCAACATTTGTTTGAAAACCATGCTAGTTACAACAACTATTTTTTATTGCAGTTTTGATACTGTGCACTCCCCTTTGCAGTGGCTAGGGCAGTGCCCATATACATGAGACTTGTTTGGAGTATAGAGCACTTTAAGACTGGATGCTCTTCCTGACATCACCAATAGCCCTTCCTGGATTTGAAGTGGATTCTCTATTTAATCTTGCTGCTCTGGAAGCTGTGTATACTAAAACAAAGAAGCCATTGCTTTGTGGGCAAAAATAGCTTGTTTACAACTTTAAAACTTACAATAGCATGAGTGACCAAACAATGTGTCACTTATAAGGAGAAGGAGGGCAAAAAATATGCACTAAGACGAAATTGTTGCATTTACATTTTATGAATGATTGTGAGATACCTAATAATCATATCATTCCAGGGAAATGTGCCATAGTTTCAGACTTGTCATAGATCATCACTATGGAAGAAACCCTTGCTTTTTATTCATTATTTTGTGTGCATATTTTTAATCACCAAAGCTGTTGAAAAAATATACACCTCACATCAAGAAAACACACAATAATAAGGGGTTTACTTCAATCATATGGACAGGGGTTGACTGTTCAAATATCACTTCAATCTTGCAAGTACAATGGGAACTGTTTCATTTGCATTGAAATCCAAATATATGAAAACAGTATAGGTTAAATAAATTTGGTTCCTATCATTAAAAAGAAAGTAAAAGATACTGATTTGTTTTCATGAAGTTGTTTATATCCCATGTTACTTCTTTTCATTTGGCTAAGACAAAATTTTTGATGACTTCGGAGGGGGGCGAAACCACAGTACCATGCACTTTATGCCAGTTGTTTATCTTGTATCACTGAATACTGACAGTAGAAAGATTCTTGGCTTTTCTTGGGAATCCTGCAAGAGCTTTGTCTTCACAAACAGTACATGTTGGCTTTAACAAAGTAGAGAGTCATCTTTGAGACAAGTTTTAAACAGTTTTAAGTCAAAAGTTTTAAACAGTTTCCAGGCAATTTCTATGAGTGAGTATTTTTTACCAACTGATTGATGATGCATATTTTCAACGAAATTTGGCCTTTAGAAAATACACAGTTATATCATCATGATTTTCTTGAGAACCCTACAAGACCAAGACGTTCTTAAGAAATCACAATGGAAAACATGAAATTATATCATAGAAAAACGAAAAAGTGTTCTGAAGCTATAGTTTTGCTTTTGAAAATTGTATCTGTTTATGAAACACCACCAAAATCTGATATCAAAACACACATAGTGTCATAAGACGTCTTGAGTTAAACACTCGTTTATTATGGAATTTGTAGTAGTATACAATCCAAGCCATGTCTCTACTAATACTGCATGTTTGATTTTACAAAGTGGAGAGTCCCACACCTTAATGCAGTGCTACTACTTAACCACATCAGATGGTTTGGACATGTCCATAGAAGTGAGATGTGGATCAAGCAGTGCCAGACAGTGGAGGTAGCAGGCAGATCCAGTAGACGAAGATCAAGGAAAACCTGGAATGAGACCGTGACTGAAGACCTTCGTGCCTGTGGCCTCACCATGGAAATGGCAAGAAACAGGGACGAGTGGCGAAGAAGGATATGGTTGACTAAAAGGCAGTCCAACCCCCTGTAAAAGGAAAGATGGACATTAAACTGCGTGATTGATGATTGACATGATTGAGAGTCATCCTTGAGACAAGTGTTGGTTTTAAACAGTGGGTACGTATTTTTACCCGTCAATTGACGGTGTGTATTTTTTACCTGCCTTTACCATAAAGGTTTTATTTCAAATAACGCACACCAAGCCTCTCATTTTCTAAAACTTCTATGGATGGATGTGAGATTTTTCTATCTTGACTAAAGACAATTGCTTTGTGTATCATGTGATGTCATTTAGTACTGTAGAACTGTTAATTAATGCAACCTTCAAGTTTTTTACCAATAATCAACTCTTCAAATCAATAAATCAATAAATAAGTAAAAAATAGATAAATAGATAGGTAAATAAATAAGCAAATAAATAAATAAATAAATAAATAGTACAAGCCATGTCCCTTTGCAGCCATTGACTAGCCTTAACAGACAGTTCTGCTCTGAAGACAGTAATTAGATGATTTAACAGCTGGCCCACAAATAAAGTGTAGTATGCTGATATTGTCACATATTTGAACTGCACTAATGTCATAGTCTAAATAATAAGTAACGATCATATACATACAACTGATGGGGCATGTGAATATAAACAAAAATTATCATCAAACTGGAAGATGACATTTACATGTTAAGACTTGCACGCTAAAATGTGTAGATAGAGAAATAAAGTGTGTAACCATTGGGGGCACCATGACTCATTTTGTGAAAAATCATACTGCAAGTGCTGGTGATAGCATATTTTCTACATATGTAACTAGTACTATCATTGTTACATTCACTATAAGTTGTGACTAATTTGTCACATAGAAATATAAATTCAGAATCATGTTGTTGGGGACATAGGCATTACTTACTTGAATATGTGGGATCCTCCCTCTCCCCCAAAATAAATTGGAAAGCTTTTGCAAATTCTGACATCCTTAAATAGAGAGGGACTATGGCCAAATTGCCCCTATATATAGCACAACTTTAAAGATGGCTTTGAAATGTGCCAATGTCTCTATGTGTTGCAGGTGCTACTGTTACTCAAGAAAACCTATAAATTGATTGGATGATATTGTTACAACTGGTTTTTAAAGGGGGTGTTTTTAATCTCAAAATTTTTACTTACAGAATAGTTTGGACATGTATATAGACCTAACATCTTAATAATGGCATGTTTAGATGAAGGCCACCAGTAATACTGTACTCATGTGGAAACATAAAACTGATATCAATTGCCCATTTTTGGAAAAGGTGTAGTTTTAGATTGCCAGGACATGACAATTGTTAAATAGCCTCAATAGGAGTTCTAAGTAGCCTAATATGATTTTCCAAATCTTCTGGAGGAGGACCTTCAATACCAGACACAAAGTAATAAATCAGAACTTCCACTCATGGTATCTTTTCTCCTTTAGAGATCCCTGGGTATTCTACAAACATAGTAGACATAGTATGGGCATAGTAGTTCTACTTTGCAAACAAGTATATGAATTGAACTCAAAGGTAATATGCAAATATATGATAGGATTATGATACCTTCCAGCTCCACAAATGCATGGTGGCTGTTCAACTAGATGCTTTAACTTTTCTCTACTTTGTGGATGATTCCATGCATTATCTGGTGCTTTCTTTGTGTGTTGCTTAGCGTGGCTATTCCCTCTCTTGGCCTTATTTGTAGTACCTGGTCCTAAGTTCTCAAACTTCTCAGCTGGCTTTGCTAAACTGATCAACAGCTCTGTGGGCAGAAAGTCTACATGACCACTTGGATCCACCTTCTCTCTGTTTTGTGCAATTGATGGTAACTGATCAACATTACCAGAGCCGTTTGATTGCTGGGTGCTTCCCAAAAAGTGTACTAAGCATTTTGAATCTTTCACAGGTGTTACAGCTTCATTTTCTGATTTCTTAACAAGAGCTTGTGATGCTTGGTTTACTTTTGGGGTGGATACTTTACTCATCTTCACCTTTTAATGCCATAAAAGCCTTTTAAGTCTGATTCCATAACTTGGATGTACATTAGGCCATTATTCTAGGAATGTAAAGCAACTCTCTTTAATATTTAATAGCACAATGTGTAGGTGTAAACGTCTGAACAAAAATTAGTTGGTCTTCAATATAGGCATGAAATACAGTGCATAAACTGCTACCGAAGATATATTACCATAACTGCTGTCAAATCTAAAACGTTGATTTATGTTATTACTTTGCGCAGATATATATTTGGGCAATGACAAAATATAAATTTCCGGCATGCAAGTTAAAAAACTCTTACTTCAAAATAGATAAATAAATAATAAAAAAACTGTTTGTGACAAAATCCTCAGATACGGTAATTTGCAAAAAGAAGAACGCTATGTTAACATTATGTTGCGTTCTGATGCAACGATTCATATTGCAAGAGGCTATACTTAGCAATCCAGTCCTAACCTCAGTCTATTTTCACCTGTGATAAGAACAACTGACCACATCAGTCTACAGATTGGTGGACATTACAAGGAAGATTAAGATAGCACCGTATGTTACAACGCAAAAGTTTCTCTTCCGATCAACTCTATGTTCCACTACAAAGGTCTAAACCTATAAGTAGTGTCATGATGTCGTAGGTTAGTTTGCTACGCACAGAGCCTGATGGATGGCCTCAAGACGTTACCCTATATTTCAGTAACGGAGATCGGTAGGCCCTATACTACGAATAGGCTTACTATATGTACATAGCGAGCCAATGCCGGACTCCAGGTCGCCGGCCGATGCGATCAGCTAACTTACCTGCGACTTTTTTCTCCGTCACCAAAAAAACTTCTAAAATAACTTATTTGAATCCAACGGCAGAGTTCTTATATTTCGTCCATAATAATGGTGAAAAGGTAGTGAACAAACACAGATATAATGTTGTTGC
Organism: Carybdea cf. marsupialis auct. non (Linnaeus, 1758); assembly: GCA_010016065.2. Taxonomy (NCBI): domain Eukaryota; kingdom Metazoa; phylum Cnidaria; class Cubozoa; order Carybdeida; family Carybdeidae; genus Carybdea; species Carybdea cf. marsupialis auct. non (Linnaeus, 1758). The sequence goes on along the minus strand of JAAAKL020011602.1, from coordinate 505 downwards.
CAAGGGCAAGCGTACCAACTTCCATGTTCGTTGTGAAGTAATTTTAGTGTGACTTACATGAAGCATAGAGAGATGCTTTTTGTGCTTTTCGTCAGAATGGGACCGTAGCAGTGTGGGGATGGGGAGAAGGGACCACATCCCAACTTTTGATTTACCCGATTTACCTGATTGACCGGAACCAGCTCAATCAAGCCAAACAAACATCTCTTGCTTACTTCTATTGGTATTATAGAGCTTTATATCAACCCTCAGTGGCTGTTACGATTCCAATGCTGGGTGAAATATTTCTCTGTCTATTTTGTAAAACAGGCGCTCTGTTTTAAGATAGCAGCCAATACAAGTAAGAAACTTAGTATCTAGTTCGACAGTCCATGTTCTTATTACGCTACTTATTAGCGTTCAGCCGCACATGCACTCATCTACTCAAAACTACACTACAGCAAACGTTTATACATAGACTACAAACAAAGCAACACTCAACAAAGGAAACAGTAATTACAACAGA
>JAAAKL020011601.1:0-13548 GCA_010016065.2 Carybdea cf. marsupialis auct. non (Linnaeus, 1758) | reverse complement strand
TTGATTCACCGTGTGTTCTCCTCGAGTTTATTGTTTTGCTTGTTGATCATGGATATCCTTCCACACGCTTCTCCTGTTTCCTCTCCCTCCACTTCTCTGCTGCAAATACCACTTCACCCCTAGATTCACAGATACACACACTTTCCTTTCAAGTGGATACTCTTGCTCACAAAGTCGCTTGTTGCTCGCCTACAATCTCACTGTAATACAACTCGTTCTCAACAACATGCACACCCGTCGCCTTCGCCTCATCGCCATAGCTACTGCTGGTATCATTGGCGGTTTGGATCTCACGCACGGAGGTGTACTCACCCTTGCTCATTTACTTTGCACTCCACACAACACACAGCTAGACCAATCTCGACAACAAGTCCTCAAGGCAGAAACCAAGATAGTCTCCTTTTTTACATTCGAGACGGACACACTGGTACTCGTTTCTTAGTTGATACTGGCGCTGACGTAAGTGTTCTACCGCCCTCTCGCACAGACAAACATCGCTCTTCGAATCTTACTTTACAAGCAGTCAATCAATCACCCATTAAAACGTATGGAGAAAAGTCTATGACTTTAGATATCGGACTTCATCGTATATATCGATGGATTCTTATTATAGCCGATGTTCCTGTGCCCATTCTTGGGGCTGATTTTCTGTCCAACTTTTCTCTTCGCATAGACATGTGACAACAACAACTTATCGATACAACGACCAGTCTTTCTATCAATGGAGTTTCTTCTAATGACTTTTCGCCTCGCCCAATGTTTTGTATTCCACACACATCATGTCAATATCAAGCACTTCTTCATAAATTTTCAGCCATTACTCGCCCCTCTTACAGAGAAACTGCTATTAAGAACAGTGTAACTCATCACATTCGCACTTCTGGTCCGCCTGTTCAATGCCGTGTCCGACGCCTTGCTACTGATCGTTTATCAATTGCCAAAAATTTATTCGATCACATGTTACAGCTTGGCATCATCCGCTCATCAGAAAGTAGCTGGTCATCTCCCCTTCATATGGTTCCAAGGAAGACCCGTGGTGACTGGCGCCCCTGTGCAGACTGCCGTGCTCTCAGCAAAGTTACTCTTCCTGACCGCTATCCTGTCCCTTACATCAAAGATCTTGATCTGCTTCACTCCATGGTAAGAACATATTTTCCAAAATCGACCTTATCAGAGCTTACCATCAAATTCCCGTCGAATCTTCTGATGTTCCTAAAACTGCAATTATCATCCCTTTTGGGCTATTCGAATTTCTTCGTATGCCTTGTGGTCTCAGGAACGCTGCTCAAACCTTGCAACGTTTTATTGATCAAGCTTTACGTGGCCTTTATTTCGTTTACGCATACATAGAAGAGTACTTCTGAATCTGAGCCCTATCACCACCTCGAACTCCTTCTCTCACCTTTATCTGAGTATGGTATTGTTATTAATACTTCTAAGTGTACCTTAGGTGTTTCATCCCTTGAAATTCTCGGACATCAAATTTCTTGCATCTGAATTTCACCTCTGTCAAGTTAAGTCCAAGCAATTCAAGATTTTGTCCGCCCTACTTCACTACACAAGCTCCGCGAATTTCTTGGACTCATTAACATCTATCGCCGCTTCATTCCTCACTGTACATCCATTATCCAACCCTTAACGGATCTCCTGTCTGCCTAACACACGCAACGATCATTTCATCTGGATGACTACGCATTACAAACTTTTACTGCTGTTAAAGTGGCTTTAGCTGACGTTACAATGCTTGTTCATCAATCTTCAAACGCTCCATACTGCCTCATGGTCGACGATTCAACTACTGCCGTTGGCGGCGTACTACAACAGCATATTGATGATATTTGGCAACCCATCGCTTCTTTTCCAACCATCTAAAGCCTGCAGAAACAAGGTACAGCATCTTCGGGCCAGAACTGCTCGCTATTTTATCTCTCAATTCGCCATTTTCGCTATTGCTCGGAAGGCAGAGTTTTCCATATATCAACAGATCATCGAGCTCTTCCTCTTCCTTTCAATGCTTCACCAGATCGCCATTCACTAAGTGAAATCCACCATCTCGACTACGTGTCACAGTTCACGACAGATATTAGTCATGTTCATGGTACCAAAACCGTAGTCACTGATGCCCTCTTATGCACGGATGTCAATTCCTTACAACTGCTATCAAATCTAGACTTTGATCTCTTATCACAAACACAACAAGACGATCCAGACCTTCTTCAGCTGAAAACATATTCTTCACTTCATCTCAAAGATTTTCCTTTGCCTCTTTCTTCAGGAACCATTGTTTGCGACACTTCTACAGCAAATCCTCGTCCATATGTTCCTCCTTGCTACCGTCATCTCCTTTAACAAGCTTCACTCTCCATCACACCCTGAAATCCGAGCAATCCAGCACTTGATCACTTAGTGCTACATCTGGCCTGAAATCAATAAAGACATCCGTAACTGGACTGGTTCCTGCCTCCAATGCCAAAAAGCGAAGATCCACAAACATACTGTTACTCCTCCTGGTTCTTTCTCTTCTCCAGATGCGCCATTTGATCATGTCCATACTGACATCGTAGGACCACTGCCACTTTCTCAAGGTTCCAAGTACGTCCTTACTTGCATAGACCGTTTCACTCGTTGGCCTCAAGCAAGTCCTATTCCTGACACGACTGTCGAAACAAGCGCCAAGACGTTCGTTTCTCATTGGATATGTATCTTTGGTGTCCCCTCTACTCTCACCACAGATTGAGGTTACCAGTTTGAATCGTCACTCTTTGCTTCACTTGCACGCATGTTAGGCACCAAACGCATCCGCACAACTTCCTATCATCCCTGCGCTAATGGAATTGTTGAGCGTTTCCATCGCCAGCTTAAAGCCTCACTTAAAGCTCAACAGGATCCTTCAAAGTGGACTGAAGCACTTCCACTTATCCTTCTCAGGATTCGCGTAACCTTGCTTGCTCTCCAGCTCAACTCGTTTATGGTACAACTATTCGTCTCCCTGGACAATTTGTTGCCCCAACTACCGACATTTCAGTATCAGATCCAACACAGTATGTCGATCCTTTGACCACCATAATGCAAAACTTGAAACCTTTTCCTCTTCGTAAGTGAACAAATGTTCAAGCATCCCTAAAGATTTAAACACTTGTTCACATGTACTCGTTCGAGTCAATTCAGTCCCTTGCAGTCTCCATACACTGGCCCATTTAAAATACACAGTCGACACAACAAGTCTTTCAGCTTGACATCAATGGAACATGTCAAAATGTAAGCAAGGATTACCTGCATGATACAACCCCTTCAACAACTCCATCTTCATCTACTACTAGCTGTCCTTCGTCTTCTACATGTACGAATTCCGCCATTCCAAACTCTCAAGTAAGACAACGAACTACTTGCTCTGGAGGTCATGTTCACTTTCCACTTTACCTTGGATATATATAGACACATGAACACATGGATATTTACAAATTTCACCATGTTATTTCTGAACACGCATTTTGTTTTCTCGAATGCCTCCCTCTGGTTTGCATTTTGTGGGGAGCTATTGTAGTGGCCATTGTGTTTCTTATTTACAAACGATAATCAGGAAAAGAAACGTCATTAGCGCGCTACTTTTGTTTGTTACTGTAAAATCAGTCACTTTCGAGGAGGAGAGTAACATGTGAATAGGAAAACATAAATCGGTCTTAATCTCATCACAAGTATCCATTCTGGACTGGTGAATCAACTACTTTCTTGTTATATGTATAGCCGCTCTTACGCTATAGTAGCCATCAGGGATAGTGTTGCGATTGAATGCACGATAATCACCACAGGAGCGCCAGTCACTAGGGGATTTCTTCGGAACTATGTGAAGAGGAGACGAGCAAGAGCTTTGAAAAGGGGGTATGATTCCGAGCTGCAACATGTACTGAAATTCAGATTTGATAATGTTGAGGCGTTCTGGTGCAAGTCTGCATGGACAGAAAAAGACAAGAGGGCCACGAGGCTCTATGTCATAGGTGACAGCATAGAAATATAAAGCTGTTAGCTGTTTCTCCTTTGTCCCAGTTGTACCAACACGGAAGTCGCCATTTTGCCACAACTTAGATGGTGGTACGATAGTTTTGGCAGACACTCAAGAGAGCTTTGTGGCAAGAAGTGTTAAAACGATCATGGAAGTAAACGGTGATACACGGACTTGCTTCGAAAGTACCAGTTTCGAGATAAATGCGATCCACTTTGACAAAAAATGGAGTATTTGCGTACAATCAAGGTTGGCATCGATAACGACATCCTCGTGGATCGCTCACCATTAAAACCACGACCAACAGTGACGAATTGCAACACAAGTATTCGATCAGGTAAACAGTCGGGCAAGTAAGTGAAGAGAAACAACAGAGCAACTAAACTTCGTGGAAGCCAGGCTCAGTGGATCGAGCAATTTTCTCTTAGTAAGAATTATACTTACGACTATGGGGGCGGCTGAATCACTACAAGTGGTAACAGATCCTGAACACTCTTAGGCAAGCTAGAAGACTAAGAAGCTAAGTAAATTTTGTCTTAAAAATCGGAGCAAATTGAACAGATGCCATAGTAATTGTGATTATCTTTCAAAACATGGCTAGCTTCCATTCTCCTTGATCCCCTGGTAGCATGGAGCCTACGTAACGACTCTGCAGAGTCAGGATGCAAATTACAGACAAATATCGAATAGCAAAGCTTGCTACCCCAAAAGAACTGCCGAGCAAAAGGTATATTCTTGTGAGCCTGCGCCAAAAGCAGATTTTGCCCCCCCCCCCCAAATAAAGAATCACGATCCGATGAGGAAGTTTGACACTACCCCTAAAATGATGTTCTTGTTACGTGCCTGCAGCGTTGTTGTTATTGATTGATGAATTGCTTTGATTTTAAAACCAAACAAACGAAGTAGTGTGAATTAGCCTTCCCTGACTCAGGAGTAGGGAACATTTCTATCAATACCTATAGCGTAATGCTAAATCGATAGAGTTTTGTCGCTACAGTTTGTCGGCTTGGTCCAACATTGTAGGGGAACATAATCTCCTAATTCCAAACATCAGGCGCTCAACGCTGTCCATATTTACCATTCCAAAGCGACTTCGCTGTACCAAAGCACATTTGTTTGTTGCCTTACGAAGAATACTTACGATCTAGGGATTAATCTGAAGACCAAAGATCTGCAAAGATTGTTATTCAGTTTTGAAATGCCAGTTGTGAATTCAGGAATAGAATTCGAAATGTCGTCATCACGTTCGCTCAATCTATTGTTTCGCGGTCACGTTGTAAGAATCCAGGAGCCATGGTTGACGAATGATGACTCAAAAAGAGTGCTATACTGGTCCTTTTGTAGAACTATCGAATTCTACTTGGAAAACTAAATCACGGAAAGGTTTGGTCAACTTTTAACTGCAACGCACGCGATTCAAGTTATTACGAATTCAATAAAATCCCCAGCGCTTTACAAACATTACTATTTACTAAAGGAACCTTACAGATTATCAAGTTCTTTACTTTAATGGATCACCCATCCTGTAATTTCGAAAGCCTGAGAGGCCTGCTTGTTTCAGACGGATGAAAGCTGTACCAACTTTCCTATTTTCAACTGAATTTGGGCGGACGAATTCGTCTCCCCCACCTACCCGATTTTTCAATTTCCCATTTGTAGGGGCGTAAGAAAAAGAACACTGGGGCCGTGTCTCAGCTGGAACTTTCAGAATCAAAATTTCAAAGGAGCGAACACAACAATAAAATAAGAAGTTCTCTTTACTCTTATGACAGACATGACAGCCAACAAATCTTTAAAAACAATTTGTTGGATTACTTTTCTCCTTGTTACTGTTTCGTCGTTACTGTGCCACCACGGAATTTGCACCCTGCTAAGAATTTGCATTGAATACAGTAGCAGTATGTGGACCAATGACCGACCACACTGTTTACAATTCAAGGGAAAACGAACAGATACTGAGAGAGATACGTACCTACATCAGCACCAGTTCTTCTCTTTCATCCACTTAACCCATATTATGTGTCCATCTAGCCTATATCATTATATCATTATATCATCTAACGCACATTATATGTCCACCTAACCCATATCATGCATCCACCTAACCCATATTATGTGTCCACCTAACCCGTATTATGTGCCTACCTAATCCACATTATGTGTCCACCTAACCTATATTATGTGTCCACCTAACCCATATTATGTGTTCACATTACAGAAGCTAGAGCACAACCTACGAATCATCAATAAGGAAAATCAACACTCCAGTTGATAATTGTGAGGCAATCCTTTAGTTTAAAGAGATAAAGGACTAAATACTATTGTTTAGAAAGTAGCACTAACTTCACAATAAAACAGCGATGCACTTGCTTACCTGACAGGCCTGCGATTCACTGCCCTTGTTTTGTTCGCGTCTGACATCTGCAGAATAGAAAATTGGCAAGTGGAGAGAGTATTAATTTAATTATTAAATAATTGAACAAATTTAAATCAATTTATTTTCCTTACTTTGCAATCGATTAATTCGATGCATCAATTTCTTATATTTGAGAAAATTTTAAGAGACGGCCTAAACATTCACTGCTTCTTCTACTGCTTTGAGAATGTCCATGTTGACGCCAGGAGCTACGTTGAGTCAGAAGCAATTGCTTCATGTTGTGACATTTATGCTACAGATTGAAGTGGCTGCAATTGGCTCAAATCTTTCATTCAAATTGTGACAATTATAAAAGTGGCTCACGCTAAAATGTAGTGGCTTAGTTAACGACTATGATTGGTTCGGAGACAAATTTTGATTTCTTTGGTTGCTGACAGTGTCTCGCGGGGAAAAAAGAAAGACGCTTATTGTTCAAAAGAGTTAATTTCCACGCTTGAAAGTTGGACAAAGGTTGCTCCCGCTCTTTTTTAAATTTCTAAAAAACCCATTACGTTATCGCCCGCAAAAAACCGATAAAAGACATTCTGATTGGACATGAATAATAACGCTTGTGTAAGTGGCAGGTTGCAGAAACAACAACAGGTTTTGAAATAAACGAATTATGTTGATTGTTGCTCAGCGAAAACAGGGGTCTCTTAAGTCAATGAAGCCTTGAATATCTGACTGTGGCTTTAACACCCTTCGCTACTCCTAAACATCTGCCCCTGGTCATGTCGTTAGTGTATTCCACAGAACTAGAGAGATCGCCACACAACCTCCATTGAAGTGATAAACGTTGCGTTTCCAGCGAAACGAACTCAAGAAACGTTTTGAACAAGCGTGGTGACAGGATACAGCTCTGTGTAACCCCCTATCAACATCTCAAACCGTTTTGTTGGTTTCATGTCTATTAAAGTATCAAATTATGTAATTGCTCATTATATTTACTATCATTTCATTAAGACCTACATTTTCCAAAGTCAGCTCTCTAATCAGTATCAAACTCTTGATAACCAATTGGCAGTGATGTTAACTGGACTTAAGCCTGATCTCCGCTAGGCAGAAAATCAAGGTAGCCGCTACACTTTCCGCCGCTACCCAGTATTATTATGCAATATTCATGTAGCTGAGGCGAAAAATGTAGCGGTTCGAGAAGTATAACTCACTTCTTCTTTTCGATTGAAGCCGATGAAATCAACCAATCAAATCACGAGAATATGTAAACAACCTTGTTATAGCCAGATCTCTCCACCGCAATGAAAAAGCCAAAACATTCATACAATACAAACTTTATTACTTGAATAGGTGAATTGTGAGTGATCCTGTCACTACAATGGGACCTTTATCAAGTTACCTAAACATATCTCATGGGTCCCCAACACGTGGGCATACAGGAATTATCAGTAGCTTGCAGCTCTGCGAGGCAAGTCGAGTTCAGAATGGCCAGTATCATTATGTAGTGTAGGCCCACATTCTTGGACTCTTTTGACTCTGGGTTAACTTTTAATCTCATAATATGGTACGATGATCGCGATTTACATTTTCGGTAACTAAATTTATTGCAATAAGTCGTTCGTGTACCTCTTTTCTAATAAGCTTGAGAAAAATCTAAGCTAGGCCATGCCCGAAGCCAAAAGGAGTTTTAGGGAGCTACCCCCGCCCCCCAAAGCCGTATAGTAAACCCTCCAGTCTGGAAATGCTGAATTTATGTGTGTAGAGCTTGAACAACTATTGCCTTTAACAACTCTGGGAACACTTGAAGCATTTTAAGTTAAAGGAAATTCTCAGCCATAGTGCCTTTCTGCGCAAAAATGATGTTTAAGCCCATTTTCTGGGCTTTGCCTGCTATTTCAAGGCTTTTGCCTCCACCCAAGGAACTTTACTTTGGCTTCCGGTCCTAGAGCAGCCCCTATATACTAGGTAATATTTTAAATTTAGCCTTAATTTATGCATAACATAATCGTAAATGTTTGCTACGTGTCCGCCTCGATATGCTTACTCGCATTGTTTATCAAGAAGATTTAGTACGTCGGGGAAAAACTCAGTTTTCTCACTACTTCTCACAATTTTATTCCTATTTTAGACCTTAAATCAACCGTAGACGATTCAAAAACTACTTTCAACATGCAGAGCCATCCAATAACAGAATCGTTTATCTCTAATTCATCACCCATAACAACAAGCAGCGCTTTTCAAAATGAAGAGCAAAGTATTGCAAGGCAAATAGAGCAAGAGGAGACAACCAGTTTGAGCAAGACGTCAACAAAGACATGTTTTTGGAAGTACTTAGACGGTTAAGTTTCTTTGGGACACTAATGACCCTTCCTTCAAATAAATAAACAAGAAAATCAATGCTTGGAAACAGCTTTCACAAATATTAAATAATGATGGTGAGTTGGCAGTTTTCTTCGTTCTTGTGTTGTCTGCATTTGTTGTGGCCGTGCATACTCTACTAACAAGAAGTACAGTTGTTAAAAGGAAGGGTTTCTTTCTCCTCGGCTTGACTTTGTGCGTATTGGTGTGGAGGGGGGAAGGGGTGTTTTGGGAGGTGGAGGTGGGTTACGTAGACGATAATGACAACAAACAAGCAATGTAGACAGACATTTGGTCGCGTACTCAAACTTTCTCAAATCTCAAATAAGTAAAATACACTAAAATGAAAGAAATATAGATGTGGGCCTAAGTGGATGATCCATGACTTCTTACTTAATAATTAATGTCTACTTGTCCTTTAACCTTAGACTGGTGCTTGACTTATATTTACATGTCCTATAATAGCTTTTATGTAGCAATTAGTGAAGAGAAATCACCCTAGAATTGTGCTTTGTAAATAGAGGTTTTACATATGTTCAGAGCTAAGCAAATGTTATTACAGCCTTCACTCGATCTATTTTTGGAGGCGTCTCACTAAACATGCTTTTTAAATGTGCACATTTCTACATCGACCATGGCTGCTATATAAAGGATAGGATACAGACACTGCACATTCCATTCAGGATCATCCATTACGATTGTACACTCGAATTTGCCAAATTGCGTACACCACCTATCACTAAAACTAGACTTTTAGCTTTCTCCCCCTCCCCACATCCTCTGGAAGCGTATCTAATCTATGTGTGAACCCTTTACATAAAATGTGCTTAATTGCAAATTAGTATCTTGGACCCTACCCTAGTTGATTTTTGCAAGATAGGATATTGCGATGTATTACTAGAGAAAACACATTTAGCCTCCGGATACTCTAGATTTCACATCAACGTAGTTGTTGGTGAAGATTAGTCGTTCCTTGCCTTTTGGGGGATGAGGGTGATGTAAAAGCAATAATGAAATGATGATTTGATTTACGTCCGCTTAATGATTGCGCTTGGTTATGTGAGGAAAGTGTGGGGGAGGTAAAAAGTAATTTTCTCTTAATCAAGACTAGCTTGTCATGATTGTTCCTGTTATTTCTCTTGTAGTTGCAATACTACAGAAGACCTTGAAGAAGTTGAAAAACAATCTTAAACGTTGCTTGGACAAAAGAAGACAGCTCACATGCTCTGGAGCAGGTTATATATCCTTATCCATTTGCAAATACTTCGAGCAGATGCGATTTCTCCTTGAAAGGAGTACTAATAAGCCTACTGAAAGCAATGTGGAGATACTATCCTTTACATATGATGCAATGGGCAGTTTAATATCATTATAACCTGCTACGTCTGCTTCTTCTCCTGCACACAATATCAATGATAATAGCACACCCAACTTACCACACTCGTCAAACATTTCGTTGAAGAGGAAAGCAACGGTACAGAAAACCCTAGAGGATGCACTGCTAAGTCATATGACTGAAATGGATGAGCGCATAGTTAGCTGCATGGAGAAGTCTGCAAGGGAAGCAATCAGCGCTGATGAGGTGATATTATATTGCAACAGCCTTGTACCAGTTTTAAAAAGCTTTACCGAGAAGAAAATGCGACTTGTAAAAACATGATAGTGTGAATTATGATACAAATTAGAATAAGATGATGATCATAATGAATTTTAGATTTGTATATAGTCTTGTGATTTAATCATAGAACAGAAAACATATCCATATCCTTACATTGCTAGACTCTTTGAACATATTCCCATTGTCATTCTACTGACCTTTCATTATTGAAGCAATCTTTGAAACAGTCTCTCACTTTCCTAGCATCCTGACAGTAATTATCTGAGGCATTTCTCTTATCTAGAGCTGCCAAGCTAGTAATATTTGGAGCTTCATGTTGCCACTCACCCAGTTTGATGCTATTTGGACCATCGGTTTCAATCAATGATGGGGCGAAGTAATCAAATTGGTCTTGGTATGATTTTCTGTCATCAGAAAATTATGTAGGACAGCTATCGTCTTCGAAATTTGCTTTACCTCCTCAACAGTTGCAGTAGTAGGGGGATATTGTATGCGAATCCTGCTGGCTGCTTCTTCAAATGTATTCTCATCTACTCTCCTGGCACGACTAAGGCGATAGTTAAAAATCAATTTATCTCTCGGCAAATTTGTTGAAGGGTGGGGTCTCATTATGTGTCTTTTGAGTCCAAAAGCATCATTTGCAACAAAGACAAAAGGCAGAACTTTAACACTTTATTAAGTCGATCATCATTGGGAACGGAAATAGTGTTATTTTTCTATTGCATGTCCAAGGTAACTGTTCTTATTTACGCTTCCATCACTTTCTCTCCCGCTATCTCCAATATCGACCATGAGGAATCTGTACTTTGCATCGCACACAGCAAGAAATACAATACTATGTATCCTCTTATGGTTGAAATAACTGGAACCAGAATGGGAAGGGGCAAACATCAAAGTGTTAACCATCGAGAGTCCCTATTGCTTTTGGAGAGTTCCACCTTTGCTCAAATTCCCGTGCAATTCGCTTCCTCTCTTCAGTAGAGGAGGGACATTGGATGTACTCAGTCAGCTGTTGCCATATTACACCACAGGATCAATAGTTATGCGATTAACTGTTTCGGGATTCATTCTGTAGGTCCTTGCCATGGTTACTTGCGCATCACATGTGGTTAAATAACGTAAAGAAACGGAAGGTCTCTCCTAGACAGAAGTAGGTTCCCTCATAGCAGTACTTTTTTCGTTATTACAAGAGCTACGAAACGTAGAAGGCTTTCAAAAACAGTAGGGGTATCCTGAAAGTTTTAAAAAACAGTTCATGGTTGCAAAATTTCATTTCTTACACTAAATTAGGAAAATTCTCCAGCTTGTTCTCGTTCTGCAAAAGTGGCCCATACCTGGAAGTGTCTTTTATGCTGTATCCTCTTTTTATCTCTGATTTAGTAAATGTCTATATAAAACACGGTTGCGACGAGGCAAAAGGCACAGAATCGTGTCGTCCACGTTTGGTTCCTCTGGATCGCTTGCCTCTTCCTACCTGTTTCTCTACACTACCAAGTGGAGATTGCACAAAGAGTAGCGGAGGAAAATGTAGCGGCGGAAGTTATGGTAGCGGCGGAAACTATGGTGGCGGCTACTTTTTCCGCCTAGTAGAGATCCGGCTTGAAGTAGCCCACAAATTTTGGGGAGAGGGGGTTACAGAGGCTCCTCAGAGCTCTTTAAGAGTAGGCCTAGATACTATCGGTAAAGATTGTTCATATCTCAATTTCTTTATCATATGCCAATAGCAAGGCTTAAGCAAACCAAGATCTACAAAGTTCCACTAGATTGAGAATGGGTTGGAACTTTAAGCAGCATTCAAAAAGTTATATGACCTGTAACCGGAACATAAAACTCCCAAAGAAGTAGTAATGAAATAAAACAACAAAACGAAAATAACATGTTCTAGAAACTTTTGCTTCCCTTTATTGTTAAAGTAGTGTAGCCAACTGTGGTTCAAAATCGAAAACCTGATACATTTACTTCTTAACAATTTACAGTTGGTACTTACCATCACATCAAAACATTTCAATGAATAAATGAAGTATAAAGTAAAGAGATTCAAACAGTTTGACTACACTGGGACTCCAGTAGATTCGACTTAAAAATTGATTGAAAAGTTCGTTAATTTTTGAACATCTCGTCGCGTACACATTGCTTACTATATGCTGTAGGGTGTTTGGGGATGAAATTCAGGAAATGTCAATGTTGCTATTTATGCACTTATATGTAACGCGAGTAATAAAATCTTTGCGATCGGTCATATGATTTTACTTGTATCTCCTTTGCTTACGTAGTTAAAACTTATCAGACTTAGACCCTGAACTCACCAAAACATTTTTGAAGCGAGTCCGATTGTTGCCTTTAAAGTTGCAAGTGTAGCATCACATGAATTCGTTATCATCTTGGTGGATCGAATATTAAATACATTATGCTGTGTTATGTATCAATCCAGGGAGTGCGTAGCCCCATATAGAATATAAATTGCTGTACAATTTTAGTAATCGGTAACTAATACAGTATAGTTTCATGAGGATGTAGCTATATGCTCAGAGATATTCATGGGCATGCAGACAAATATTGTGGTACACACTAATGTTCGGGGAATCGCGAGTTGCATTTGCCTTGTGATTCACGTATGACGTGATCTATTGTCTATTTTATTGTTATCAACCCCCCTAGTGTCGGTATAAGTTGCACTTGGAATTTAGGACCCATCAAAATAGAACGCCGCACCCCTCGTAGCCGATCCTGGCACCTCATCGGAGAGTACTCTGGGTACATTTTTGTTTAGGATACTAGGCTTGACTTCAATCTGACATCTTGCCAGATTGTTAATATTCTCTCTATAGGGATTAGAAAACGAGAGCTCACTGTAACAAAACAAACTCCTCTCATCGGATTCACTCAGCATAAAAATCTTGTAATTCACAAGCCATTTAACATATGGATTGCACCCGTTTCAAATGGCATATAGCTTGTGTGCCTTCTGCTGAAGTTTACAACTTAATAGGTTCATGTAACAGGTGAGGTCATAGAGTGTCATCTGATCAAAATTCCCAGCCTTCTTTTACCACTATTATTTTCTATAATGAGATTTAGGTAAAGTTCATTAGTATCAAAACCAGATTTCATAATACCGAACTTAGGCCTGGTTTACATGAGCTCGAGGAGAAAACTCCCCTCGAGACGAGATCTCACCTCGTGGTGAGATTTCATCCTGTT